>VXBB01022933.1:121779-160588 GCA_013399915.1 Illadopsis cleaveri
GTTGGTTTGGGTTTTTTACTTCCCCCCTCCCTGTTATTTCCTACCCTGACCAAGGGCTTGTCTCTGTTGCATTCACATTTTTCCTGTTTTGTTTTTTTTTCTTATTTCTTTCCCCAGGCACCTATTGAGGCAACTTTCTAGTGGTCTTCCATTCCCTTAACACTTAAAAAAAAACAGTTTAGAGGACAGGATTACAGAACAGATTTTTTGGGGAAAATGCACTCATCCACAGAGCCAGTGAGAAGGAAAAAAGCAAGAAGTTTGGGACAATGAGTGTTTTGCCAGTGATCATATTTTTTGCCACAAATTTCAGTGTGTCTGCATTCCTTTTCTTTGTTTCCCCCCCCTTATTTTTTTTTTCCCCACTGAAGCCCCAGCTCACATAATTAGGTGAGACTCTTGGCTATCAAGTTTTTCAAATAAAGTTTCTAGCCCCCCCTGGGTTTTGGAGGAAAAGCTTGAAAATATGAATCTTGAAGACCATAATAAAAGCATCTAAGGATATTATTTTTCAACCCATATGATGACTATGCCCATCACATCATTTCTTTAAGTGTATTGGATCAGTGGGGGATTTTTAGGAGAACTTGTTGCATTTTCTTCGCGCTGAGGTTGGAAAATGCTGTAAAATCAGCTTGTAATTTTCAATGTTAATATCAAAGTGGTTCTTCACGCTGAAATTTAACATGGGAAATTTGTCTGTTTCCTTCCAGTGCCTGATCCTCATCCATGTGCAAGTCAGGAGGGTCTCAAAAGCAGTAAGTAACTTGTATTTTGTTCTTTTTTAATAAAATATTCCAGTCTTTGCAACCCGAATAGGAACCTCGCATTTTTATTTCCATTAATGCTGGCATGTGTACGCCACTTTTTATGCCAAAATGTGTTTTTTCAGCCAAAAGTTTTACCTGCAGAGTCCCAGCAGTGCTGTCTCCATCAGTGTGTGTGGTTTTAAGGATTGACTGGCCTACTGCATGTGTTTGCAATAAAAAAGTAGGAAGATTTCTGAAGCAATTGAAATGAGAGGACCAAGATGGCTTGATAGGATGTGGATGTTAATTATTGATCTGAATTTATTGCCCTCTGTTAGCAGCTCTGTGTCTCAGTGCACAAGGTTGTCTTTGTTGTGCTGGAAGCTGTATTAATGATGAAATAATGCTCGTTGTTCACTTCCCCACCTGCCTTCTCCACCCTCCCCCCCAAAAAAAGTTGAAAGAAAGCAAATATCTTCCTTTTAAATATGGGAAATTAAGCTACAAAGAAGTGATGCACATGAGAGCATGCAGGGAGGCTGAGGGGATTTTCATTTTCATCAGTTTGTAGTGAACTTGGGAAAAAAATGAGTTGTGTTGCTGGGAAAAGTCATGCAGTAAAATTAATTATGAAATGAGTAGAGTAGATTTTTTTTTTTTTCATGGGAAATGAGCTTGTTTTTGAGCTGAAATGGGAGCTGTGTATGACTGAGAGTAAGTGATTGGTTTAGCCTAAGAAAACAGACATTTGTGAATGGAGAAAGCACGGAGTGGGAGATGTTCTGGGTTGCAACATGTTTCCAGTTGAGCCCTTGAGCTCTTCAGTAATTCGAAGTGAGGGGACACAGGTCTGCCTGGGATGTGATGTCCTCAAAGCTCAGCCTGGAGAAAAGGAGGCTCAGGGGGGACCTTGTGGCTCTGCACAAGTCCCTGACAGGAGGGGACAGCCGGGGGGGTCGGGCTCTGCTCCCAGGGAACAGGGACAGGAGGAGAGGGAACGGCCCCCGGCTGGGCCAGGGGAGGCTCAGGGGGGACAGCAGCAGGAATTTCCCCATGGAAAGGGTGCTCAGGGATTGAAGGGGCTGCCCAGAAAGGCAGTGGTGGGGGTCCCCATCCCTGGAGGTGTTTAAGGATCTCCTGGATGTGGCACTCAGTGCTTGGAGTTAAGTGACCAGGTGGGGATTGGTCACAGGTTGGACTTGATGATCTTGGAGGTCTTTTCCAACCCAAATGATCCCGTGATTCTGTGATCACTGCAGGCTGAACTGCAGACCAGCAGACCCCTCATGGTCAGTGAAGCATCTCACTCTTTCCACTCTGCAATCACACATCTCCAATAATCCCTGCAGGCACCAAACAGTCTGAGATGTGGAGGTAAGACCAGAGATTAGAGGGATTTGTAGTTGTTATCCCCCTCATTGTACATTTTTTGTACAGCATCACTGGCCACTTCCTCATCCAGCTCGTGTTGCATTAAAAACTCTGAGTGTGTTATTTGATCTCTCCAGCAGGAACAGGGGACAGGTTTTATACAGCCTGTGCCTTTTGGCATCTCTAATTCCTCAGGCTCTTGCAAACACGGGCTTAAAAGTCCTGCTGCCTTGGAAACTAGGTGCCATCATTTTTCAAAAAAATCTTTTATTACGAGCTTAAGAGGTGACTGTGAGCTTACAGAAGGGGTAAAATATAAAACTGGAGGGTCTTGTTCCTCTCAACGTGGGTCCCTGGCAAAGAGCTTAGTGCACCTGTCTGTTATTGAGCAGGGCTTAGGGAGAGCAAGCAATGTAATGGGAATAATGTTCTGCCTTTGCAACTTGTATTTCAAAGCACTTGCAGCAGTCTGGACTGTCCCTCGAGGCACAGGGTGGAAGGTGGAGTGGGTTTTTCATGAGTGTTGCTGGCCCAGAGAGATGCAAAGGGAGAAGCTGAGGGTCAGGGCTTCCTCCTCCATCCGTGGTGAGCTGAGGCTTTGAGCCAGTGCTTGGGAGTCAAGGATTCTGTTTGCTGTGTGCCCACAGGGACAGGTGTGACAGCCTGGGATGCAGTGTGAGATATGCTCTGTGAGGCTGGGCACCCACCAACTCTGTGAAACTTAACAAAGTCACCTGCTGGATTCTGGATTCACCTGGAATGGGGCAGCACAGACACACAGGAGAACTGAGAGGCTGGAGAGCAGCAGGGATGGGGGATCCTCTCAATGGCTGGTTGGATCTGAGTCAGCAGTGCCCTGGAGCCAGGAGGGACATCCCTGTCCTGAGGGATCAGGCCCAGCACAGCCAGCCAGGCCAGGGAGGGGATTGTCCTGCTCTGCTCTGGGCTGGGGCAGCCTCACCTCCAGTGCTGGGGACAGTTTTAGATAAGAAATATCTAAAGTTGTTAGAGAGCCTCCAAAGGAGGGACAGAAGATGGTGAAGGGGCTGGAGGGGCTGTACATGGAGCAGCTGAGGGCACTTGGCTTGTTCAGCCTGGAGGAGACAGAGGCCAGACCTCACCAGGGTCTGCAGCTTCCTCTGAAGGGGCTCTTGGGCACAGGGTGGGATTTTTGGGGTGTCCAGGGCCAGAAGTTGGACCTGATGATCCTTATGGGTCCCTCTCATCCTGAAGGGCTCAACAGAGGAGCTATTCCACAAGGGCCCGTGGCTGTGACAGCAGTTACAGCAGGACAGCTGTCCCCAAATGGACAAGTCTGAGTCTGGAAAGTGAGAAGTAGCACCTTGTGGTGGGCAGGCCTGGGGAGTTGTTGCTCTGGGTTTCACAGAATCCCAGAATGGTTTGGGTTGGAAGAGAGCTCAGAGATCATCCCATCCCACCCCTTACCATGGGCAGGGACACCTCCCACTGTCCCAGGCTGCTCCAAGCCCCATCCAACCTGGCCTCGGACACTGCCAGGGATCCAGGGGCAGCCACAGCTGCTCTGGGCACCCTGTGCCAGGGCCTGCCCACCCTCCCCTTATCCCATCTAATCCTGCCCTCTTTCAGTGTAAAACCATTCCCTCTTGTCCTGGCTCTCCAGGCCCTTGTCCAGAGTCCCTCTTTAGATGTCTTGGAGCTTCTTTAGGGCTCTGAGGTCTCCCTGGAACTTTCTCTTCTCCAGGTGAACACCCCCAGCTCTCCCAGCCGATCTTTGTAGGAGGGGTGCTCCCTCCCTCTGACCATGGCTTCCTTGCAGATGGGTGTTTGGTTTTCCTTTAGGCTTGGCTGGAAGTGTTTAAAGGAGCTCTGGGTGGCTCTTTGCAAACCTTGGGAACTTGGCTCAGCCTTGTGGCCTCAAGTGCTGGCTTCCAGCTCACGGTGACACCCAGGAGGGGTGGCTCTGCCAGCTGGACTGCAATGACCACTCCATTTAGCCTTGTGACCAGTGGCTGGGCTATTTTTTCCAGCTAACACTGACTCCTGGATCTCCAGGTGGTTTGCTGCTTACTTCCAGGCTAAGTGAAGGGGATTTGTCAGCACTCAGGTCTGTGAGACTTTGATATGACAGCGTGTTCATCAGGCCCGAGCGTGGCACATGGCAGAGGAGGATTGCAGCAGAATTAGAAGGTATAAAGTTCAAATCTAATTTGAAGAATTTTCCCTCTATCACTTAAATGTGGGAAATGTTCCTGTGGCTTCAGGGATAAAATGTCACACTTCATAAGGAGCATGCGTTTTAAATCTCAGCCAGATATTAAGTGCCGCGTGCCGCACTCCACTTCTCTCTTTGTTAAAAAAGCAAAACCCCAAATCATCTCTCCTGAAAAAGTGTTGTTTGATAAAATTAAAGCTTCCCAAAGAAGCTGGTTCAAATAGTGCCAGCTCTGTATCATTATGACACAACAGGGAGCGGATTGATTTTATTCTGTATTGACAACAGTTCGTCAGCGCTCAGCTATGTAATTATATAGGATGCTGTTCCCAAAGATGCCTACAGCATCAAGAGAGCAGTCAATACAGACTGGCAACACACACCAGATGTTTTTTGGGTGAGAAAGAGACAGAGAAAGGGATCAGACTCGGACTTCTGGCAATCATCCAAGTAATTTGTAAGCAGACGTTTTTAGGACATTGGTTGGCTTGAATGTTTGGCTTCAGCTCGGGAGTTTTTAATAAATTCACACAAACCCTCTGTCAAGCTTTAGTCACTTATCGGGGCAAAGTTCACTTCTATATCATGCTGCAACCCAAATATTGGAAATAAGTAGCATTTTTTGTGAAGATATATTCAGTATGGCATGTGGAATGACACTTCTAAACAGACCCTTTTCAGTTCTGCTTAAGATATACAGCTCCTCTGACCACTTCCTCACTTTACAGGCTCACCATCAGCAATCTGAAATGCTTTATGTGCTTTTCTCATGATTTTGATAGAAAAATGACAAAGTTTGGCTGTTAACACTGGCTTGTGTGCACATTAATCGCTGAAAGCTTCAAGAAATTCTCATGCAAACACTACACAGCCTCAGCTGCTGTCTGCTCCCTCCAGCTGCAGTGGGATTTTAGCTGACCCAAGCCCCCATGTCTCATGCTGTGGCCAACAGGAGGTTTGGTGGGACCAGCTGGAGAGCCCCAGGTTGGTGAGAAATCAGAACAGCAACTTGTAATTTGCTTTCCGTGGCCCAAAGTGAGGAAGATGCTGGTCTCTGTTTTTTCCTGTGCTGTTTGATGGTCTTTCTGCTCATGAAAAAAGGAGCTATGAGGTGTTATCATGAATTTACAGGGCAGTAGTTTGGGCTTCAGCCATCCTACTCCCTGCACAGGGCACAGAGGCTGCTGCAAAGTCCTTTGTACTCCAGCTGGTGTCTCTGAGCATGACCAGGGTGCAGAAGACCCTGAGTCAGGGGCAGCGGAAGCAGCTCAACCCTTCAGAGGTCAAGTCTGCATGAGCAAGATCCCCTTCCAAACCTGAGGGGAAGCATTTGAGCTCTGGGACCAGCAGTGTGTGAAGCCAGAACTGAGAGTGACTCAGGGCTAGAGGAGAAGGGGATGTTTGCCATCTGCTTTAGCAGTTCATTCCCCAGAAAAGGAGGAGGAATTCATCTGCTATTCGTGCACGTAGGCAGTTGTTTCATTGTGTTTTGTTTTGTTTTCCCTCCCACTCTTCAGTAAAACACCTGTTGAGTTAATCCTCTTTGACTCAGCTCAAAAGCGAGGAAGTCAAACTCCATGAGAGGCTGAGCAGCTCAGCTCTCATTTCCCCACGTTGCTGAGGGGGGGCTCTAACCAGTGTGTTTTGAAAGCTTCCAGCAGTGAAACTATTAAAGGGAGGACATGAGGTGAAGGAATACTTAATTTTGCTGGACACAAGAATGACTTGAGTCACAAAGTGATAGTCTGGAAGGCAGAGATACCTTGGAGCTTCCAGAGTTGTTCGTAAGGATGGTGGGAAACATTTTAGAGGTTTCATTTTGGGGCATCTTCAATGAATGAATTTGATTAAAAAAACTGATCTTGTTACTAAATTGGATGTATCCTGCTTTGTTTAAAACTTAAAAGTTGGAAGCAAGCAGAGCAAAATGTCATGAGAAAGAACTCACAGAATACAGTGGTTCTGTAGGGGGCTACGAGCCATCAGCAGCTGAAATTTGGTGACAATCTGTGGTTCTGCAGACGTGCTTGGTGAACTGTGCAAGGGAAGAAGTTCCTCCAGAGGGGCCCCTCTATGTCCTCTCTGAGCTCTGGAAGAGCCTCTTGCCCTGGTGGTCCTCAGGATCCCACCTTAAGTGCTGAGGATGAGGAATTTCCCTCATCCCTCCCCCATAACCTCTGTGAGTTTAGGCTCTAGGGACGATATTTCCAGTATGTGGTGACTCAGTTTCCCTCTGGGGTGTCCCAGAATGAGTCAGGTTTAACTGACACGGTCACATCGATGAAGCAAAGCCAGCAGGTTGTGCCCTGACCATTAATTAACTGCAGCCAGAGCTGAGGGGTTAATGAGATCCCCCCCAGAGCTGAAGGGACAATACAAGCCCAGCGCCTGCCACGTCGCACGTGCGTCACTCCTGCGTGGAAATGAGTGAGAAACCTCTCACTTTTTTTTGTTCCTCCTCCTGGTTCAACTTCTTGTGCTATAAATAAGCAGCCCAGTGTGAGAAAAAAAAAAAAAAGAATAACAAGGGGCTGCAGCTTTTTAGGTGCCTGTGGCAGGATGTTTTCTTGCTTATCCTGTTTCTTGTAAACACGGCGATGACTTTTGTGGCCCAGATGTAGAGGCAGCCCTGCTTCATTGTTTGAACACCTGCTGGCTTCTCAAATGGACCCAGTGCAGCCCATTGATAAAAATTCAGACTCAGAAACCTGCAGCACCAGGCTGAGCTCCTGTAGATAGCTCCAAAAAAAAAAAAAAAAAAATCCTTGCGGATCCGACATCCCCCCTGTTGAGTTTTTTTCCTCTATTATATTTGATTGGGAGGGGAAGGGAAGCATAAGATTTTTTTTTTTTCCCCCTGCTCATGTTCTCACAATAGCAATAAAAACAATACTCCTTGGCTTGGAGGTGGTAAACTGTGAGAAATAACAATAGTTGACTTTCTGGTTGTGCAGCCAAATTTATGAATGAAACTAGTGGGTGCAATTTAATTTCCAGGCCTGGCTCTGCTTTTGGTGTTATGGAATGAAATAAAAAGGCCAGAGAAGGAGCAGCTCATAAGTGCTGCAGGGTTGTCACTAGGAATGAGCACAGGGAAAGGTTTGGTCTGAATTGGAGAAGGGGTTTTTCCTGCTTCCTGCATCACAAAGTATGAAACAGGTGAATTTTCTCAGTCACACAGTGGCTTTGCAGCATTTTCTTTGTTTGACACCAGCATGTGGTGGTGGGACTCCTCTGAGGCAGCAGTTCCAGCTCTTCCCAGGTTGACTACATGGGGTAGATGAAGCAGGTGGGCCCTTGCTGGGACAGGTCTGCTTTGTGAGGTGCACAACAGGGCCACCAGCTCTGGGAAGAAGGGGGTAAAGTTTAGAAAAAAAAAGCACCGAGGATACTTGTTTTTGCAGATAAAGGTCAGTTCTATGCCCAAGTGTTTCTTTGGATGGGACTTGAGGGCTAAAACCTGCCTTTCAGGGAGGGCTTTTTGTATCTGGAGCGAGAGATCAGAGTTGAGGTGTTCAGCCAGGACTATTTGTGTTTCAGCAACCTCTTCTCACCCAGGAGATTTGTTCTCCACGGTGCTCAGAGTGGGATTTTCCTTGTGTTGAGATCTCTTGCATCCTTCCCTGCTCCTCACGTGTCCCCCACCTGTGCCTTTGGCTGCAGGAGCAGAGGGGACGTGCTGGGTTTGTTTCCTGCTGCTTTGAGCAGGGATTTGGAGCAGATGGGGCTGTGAGGATCCCTTCCAGCCTGAATGACTGTACACTCACCCTGCCAAGAGAGGCAGATGCCAACAGTGAGTCCTCACAAAGGCCCGCAACGGGTCAAAGGCTTTCTCCCCCAGCTCTGAAAATGAGCTGTGGGGCTCTGAAGGCAGCAGCCCAGCCCCAAAAGGATCATTCTGCCTGAGACAGGTGAAACCAGGTGGCCAAGCCTGCGTGTGCCGTGGCCAGATGTGGCCAGTCCCAGATGTTGTGCAGAGAGGAGGGCAGGGTTTGAAGGATTCCTTGCTCGGGGTGTCCTGAAGAGAGGACACCGCTCCAGCTGTGGGATGAAGTCCTGGAGGGACCCCTCTCCTCAGCAGCCCATCCTCTGGCTGTCCCTCCTCAATGGGGACCCGGGGAGGGAAGCACCTCAGGATAAACATTCCTGCACACCTCCCTCTGCATCTGCCTTTCATTAAGGCTCCCCTAGAGCTGTGCGTGGCTGTCGGCGTGCGAGGGGCGCCGGGAGCTGCCGTGCGCCGGGCTCTGGCTGCCACCCCAAAGGCACCGCGGGCACCAGCCAGCTCCTGCTGGATCACGGGACACACGGGGATCTGGCGGTGGGACAGGAGAACCTCCCTGCAGCCAGGAGAAATTTGGCTCTTCAATCCAATTATATGTGCAGACTGAGCTCTTTTGTCCTCCCTGCTGTCCATGCGTGTGCAGCCTTTGCTTTTTACCCCCTCGTTTTTTTGGTCGCTTCGGACTTGTTAATGGCTGTGTTTAAAATCCAGCAAGAGCACGGGGTTGGAAGGTGCTCCATGTCCTCAGCCTTCTCCTGCACGCTCTCTCCGAGGGGAATGCCTGTTTGCTGATGTCATCTCGTGTGGCTCAATGTCAGAGCTCTGCTGCGTTCGCTGGAAAAGCTGCGCTGACCACGCGGAATGCTCACATGAATTTTTCTAGCCTGCACAGGGAGGTGTCCTTGACGACCTTTCACGGTAATTACAGCAGTTAGGAGATGTTTTCCCCAGGCAAACTTCGCTCTAATGTCCTCAGGGTTGTGCTCTGAGTTCTTTTGGATTTCCCCTTCCACGTTCTCCTGGAAAATAGCAGTGTGGCCTCTAATGTCTTTCTTTTCCCCTAAAATCTCTCAGTCGCTGTTGGGAGGCAGTGCACGCTGCTGGGGATTTTCACAAACAACCAGAATATGGGTTTAAGGAAGCATTTATGTTTCCTATTTATGTTTTGCTTTTAAACTCTGACTTCCAGAAACCCTTTTTTTTTCCCCAAGAAAAACCCAGACAATCAGACTAATGTTTCTTTTAAAACGTGTGAAAGATGAAGGATGAGGCGTCGAGTTTCCTTTCAAGCGATTCTGAGCGAAACCGAAGCCTTTTTGAAGTGGTTTACTGCAATTGTAGTTTGCTTTGCTTCCTGCTCCTGCTTTGGGCACACCTCCCGGCTCGTTGTGTGTGGCTACAGGCGCTGGGGGAAGTTGGAAGGCCAACAAAAGGCAAGGGGACTCTAAAATCTTATTTCTTTTTCTATTCAGAGTGCTGCCAACGAGATGTTGCATTTTATTCCTTCCTACCACCGAGGCACAATGTCTCCCCCAGCATCGGCACTGATGGAGGCAGGGAGGGGTAGGGAAGGAATGGGAATAGATTTCATGCTGGATGAGTCTCCAGTTAGGAGTCCAGACTGTGGGCAGGGTAAAAAAAGGCTTTGTTTAGTCTGCAGTCAACAGTTTTAGCAGGAGCCCTGGGCCCAGAGCTGGGAAGTTGGGTGTCCTCTGCTCAAGCTGATGTGATTTACAGTGTTGGGATCTGACTATGGGATTGACAGAGCCAAAGCAGAGGGAAAAGTGTGCTGGAGAGCTTGTCTCTGTGCCAAAGGGTGGGAAGCAAGGGTAGAGTTGCTCTTTCCCCACAGCCACATTTCTCCTCATGGCCAGCTCCATCTTTCCTGCCACCCTCTGTGATACCTGGACTGTTTGCCATGGCAGAATTGTGCTGGCAGAGCTGTCTGAGGCACCTTGGGATGTGCTGGGTGAGGATGAAGGAAGATTGGGATGGCTTTGACCCTGCTGGATGGTTGGGATGTTGAGAGTGATGAAGGTTAAGGACATTCCTGCCCAGCTCCAGCTGCATGAGCAAGAAGCACCTCCTGAGCCCCTCCTGGCCTGATTCCTTCAATAAATAGGATTTTGCCAGAGCAGGACTCCACCAGCTTGGTGAAAAGCTGGGGCTTGCAGTAAGGCTGTGGCTTTGTACCACCATGGTCTTGCTAGTTCCTCCAGCAGTGTAAAAAACTCATTGCTTTTGGTGCCAACACCATCGGAGGAGCTGAATGCCTGAATTTTCTTGGCACTGTTCAAGAGCAATATCTGTTCTCCTTGCTTGATCAACATGTCTGTGAATTACATTAAGGTAATCTGACCCTGGGCTCTTGCAAAACCTCCTCCTGCTGCTGAAGGTGGTGGAAACCCTCCCTGAACTGAGCAGTGAAGCAGCACATGTGGGATCAGAGGGTGGCTGGGGGATCTGGGCACATCCAAGCCCTGGAAAACACCCTGGATGGTAAAGATGTGTCAGCTCTCTGATATCCTGGTGGTGTTGGTCCCACACTGGCCTCACATCCCCATGTGGGGAAAGAGCCTGGCAAAGAGCATACAGTCCCTAAGAGATGCAGCTTGCATTGCTAAAAAAGCCTGGAAAACTGGAGAGCAGCCTTTCCCTTTGACTCGTGCCTGGCCCAGGGAGGAGCAGGATTTAAGCAGGTACCTGAATTTCAGCATGTGCTCAAGTGTTGTCCTGAATGGGGACCCTCTTGAGCTTTAGCTGAAGTGCTGTTCTGAACGAGGGCCAGCAGAGTGAGGAAGTCACCTCTTGTTGCCTCTACTCCACTGTGTTTGTGTTCATTGCAGCTCTCTTGCTGTTTACTACAAGGAGAAAATCACTTTATGTACTTGCAGCTCACTCAGTACCTGAGAGCAGGCAGGCTGGGAGAGTCTCACATCAGCTGGGAGTGAGACATCTGACCTTGTCTCTTGTCTGTCTTGTTCCTATGATCCTAATTCTGCTCTAAATTAATTCTTTTGTTTCGCTGCTGGGTTTTTTTTTTTTCCTCCTTTTTGTTTTCACATGAATGCTTGTCTCTATATTTAGGTCTGCCGGGGCGGGATGTTATGAATAATTGTTGATTGATATTATTAAACACTAACACGCTTGGCTGTGTTGCACTAATGATGGGGCTTTGGGGATATGCAAATCAATTAATTGCAGTAATTGCTGTAATAGCTGTTTTGGAGGAGGCTGTTGAAGAGCCCTTGGGAGAGCACACAAAGACGCAGAGGTTTGGAAGTGCAGAGGAGAAGGGGTGCTCGAGTGTCATGGAGAGGGCTCCTTCAAGTTGTCAACTTGAAAACTTGGGTTTGTTTTGCTCTCCAAAACCCACTCACACCAAATCCTCTCTTGCTTTGTTTCAGAGTTACTCCAGTGTGGCTCCTTCTGGACTTTTCCTGCTGCAGAGGAGCTGAAGGAGCTCAGGGATGAGACAAAGCCTTTTCTAGGTAATCTCTTGCCTTAGAAATCTGGGAGAACTCCCTGGAAAACATCCGAGGGGGGGAAAAAAACATCTCCAAGGCTAAACCTCTGTGTCACCTCTCAGTCAACAGCTTTGGTTTGTCAGCTGATTCTCATTCACCTCAAAGCTCTTTCTCCCCTTCTGTGGCAGCATCACGGGGCCTCACAGTGGGCACAAAGGGACGTGAGGGACCTCAGGAGCCACGGTGGGAAGGCTCCAAAGGGAATGGGATTTTGGGCATTGTGAGGATGGGGAGGAAAAAGTCTCTTCTGGCTTCTTCCTCGTGCTATATGTGCTTTCCCTGCCTTTGTGTATTATTGTATATTCTTTTGTCTGGCTTTCCATGTGCAACGTGCCTCGGTCTCCGTGCTGCGGGGCGGGTGTTCAATGTGGTGCACAGATGGTGCTCCCAGAAATCCCCTTATTTGCTAATGGGATTTGGTGCTAAGCGTTTCCACTCTTCTTTTCAGAAGTCTGCGTGTTTGTGTCAATATGCCCAGACCCCCATCTTGCAGAGACACCCTCTCCCATGCAGCTGAGACACACCACTTTATTTCTTTATTTGCCCGGTCTTTTAATCCCTGGGAAGGATGTCAGGACAGCTTCTGTGGGAGGCAATGGTTGCAGGACCCAGGCAGCTCTGGGATCCCCTTGCACAGTGAAGGAGGGTCAGGATAATTGGGGTTGGAAGGGGCCTGAGGAGATCCTGCAGTCCAACCCCCTGGGTCACCTGGAGCAGGTGACACAGGAATGCCTCCAGGTGTGTCTGGAAGTCTCCAGAGAATGAGACTCCACCACCACCCTGAGCAGCTCTGCCAGGTGTCACAGCCCTGCCAGGTGGCCTGGCCAGGCCGATTGGGGCACTCCAATGTGCACTTGTCACCTTGCTGGTGGCCCTGCCCTTACATTTTGTACTGAGATGTACTTACCTATTCAGCAGCTTCCCCCGGGCTCCTGCAACATTTCAGTAATGCAGTGTTCAGCTATTATGCAGCTATTCCCAGCTATTATGCAGCAATTCCCCTTTGTGCCCTCCATTCTTCAAGCAGTGCTCAAAATCAGGATATAAATAGCAAAAGCCTGGAATATGTTGCTTTTGTTACCAGAGGCCTTTCAGAATAGGTTAGATGTGTGCCTGACAGGGATAATACAGTGCTAACTCTTCCAACGGGGCACAGAGCTGGACTAGGTGACCTCCTGAGGTCTCTTCCAACCCTCATTTTTCCATCCCTGTGTGACATCCCCTGCTAGTGGGTAAGTGGAGCTTTGTTTTGTGTCACACTGGCTGGAGTGAGGTCAGGGCTGTGTGTCAGGAAGTTCCCTGTCTGTCTGCACACCCATGCACGCCTCATCCTGAGAAAGGCTCTTCTCCTGGACGCTTCTCAGGCTCCTCTGCCACGGGAAGCTGAGTCAGACCAAGGCAGAGGTTCTCCTGGACCTGGCCAAGGGCTCCAGGTGGTTCCTCTGGAGCTGAGCTTAACCAGGAAAATCTCATCTGGTTCACAAAGTCTGGGCAGCCCAAGGCAGGAAAACTGCCAAGGACTGTTCCTGTTGTGGTGCAGGGCCACTGAGATGGTGAATTTGGGATCAGGAGCTGGCAATGGCTCACTGACCAGGCAAAGAGAACCAGCTGTGGGATATTGCTATGTGCAGATTGACCCTTAGAGCCCCACTGTGCTTCCCTGAGCATCCAGGACTGTGCTGTCCTCCAAAAGGGGGTCTGACACTCAGGAAACCCTCATCTTCAGCTCTGTGCCTGTGCCAGATTCCAGCTCTGGGCTAGGGAGCTGTGCTAACAAAGTAAGACTTGTGGTCACATCCACAGCACCTGGATCTGTCTCCAAGTTTTGTTTGGACCATTGCTGCACCTCTTGAGCATCTGGCTGGTACAATGTCAATCCATCTGTAGTAATTGTGACTGCTTTGTCCAAAATTTAGGAGCTAGGGGGGGTTGTGGGGTACAGCCCTCTGTGTCTCAGAGCCCTTCTCAGCAGCAGAGTTTGGGAAATAACATTTTTTAGGTCTGCAAAAGATGGCAGGGAACCGGCACAGACACTTCTCCTCAGCAGTGCCCCGCTGTGACCCGATGTCTCTACGGGGAAAACAGCTCTTCAGAGGTGTTGGCTTTCCGTGCCCATCAAGAAATACCTCTTGTTTTTGCAGCCTCTCAGCTTTACTGATTTTATCACCCTTCTGATAAGGGTGATTAGATCTGATTTGTTTGAATTACAGCTCGGCTGCTCTCAGCTCTCACAGACACAACACGGTGCTGCGCGGGATTCGAGCAGGGAGGCGAGGAGGGGAGAGCCTTTCTCCCCCTCTGATAATAGCTAGCAGATGTGATACCATTCATTACCAGGTCAAGGATCTGAAATCGCCCAGCAGCAGGAAAAACGCTGTGCTGGGCTGGCACTTGAAAGCCGTGCAGGGAAGGATGTGGCAAAGGCTGAATCATCCCGTGCTCAGCAGCAGCTGGCAGCGCTGCTCTGCGAGGTTTCACAAGCTGGGGGATATTTAAGCAGTCCTGGTGTGGTGGTTTGGCCCCAGGAGCTGTCCTTTACGTTTGGAATACACCATTAGTGATGTCTTGTTAAAAATCAAGGCTGCCCATGGCTCCTTTATTGCTTGGAAGCTGTGAGCAGTCAGTTTGTCTTGTTTTTCTGCAGGTGTGATGCCCCATTTTTTCCTGTTTTCAGAAGCTCCTGGGCTACTAGAAAGACTTTTCCCCCTGAACTAGGTTTTGTGCAAGGTCAGTGCCCTGCTGTGAGCCACACCATGATGCACACAATTTTAAAACCTGGCTTTCTGTGTTATCAGGAGCATATTTTTTTTCCTAAAGCCCTTGCAGTAGCTTTCCAGGGTAGTTCAAAAAATCTGGGACAGGTCAGAGAGATGACTGTGCCCTTGTGGCTTTGTCCTTTGATCCAGGGGCTGAAAATCTGAAAGAAGACACGATTCAGCTGTGGGTTTGGTGCTGGTTTGGGCTCTGGGAGGAGCCTGACTTCTGCCTGCTGCAGGTGCATCTTTTCTGCAGAGCTTGGCCAGGAGCATCCCTAGCTCCTGCCCTCCTCACCCCCTTGCCTTGCAAATCCCCTCTCCCCAGTGACTGAAATCATAGTGGCAGAGCCTTGTGGGATTTCACTTTAGAAAAACGCTGTGCCTTGACTTTCACTGCTTTCAGTGAGAACAACATGCTTTAAAAGCCATTCCTGGGCTCCAAGCAGCCCTTGGAAAAAGAGCTTCCCAGGTTTCTGGCTGAAGGGGTGGTCATCAGATAGTAAGTGGTCACTCCTAGCACGAGGGCAGGGAGCTGCAGGAGTTCTAAGGAGACAAATGGGTGTGCTTACAGCATGCCAACTAAGAACAAAATATCTGGGAATACTGGGATGGGTCTTGAGGAGTTGCTCTGGGGGAAAGGTGAGTGAGTTCCATCTTTAAAGGCTTCCATGGGGAGGATGTGGTGGTTTCACCTTAACGTGGAGGTGTGTGTTGGGAAGGAAAAGCTCAACCTGGGCTGTCTGTCCATTGCTGCAGTGGGTGGTGGTGATGTGATCTACTGGTGGTCTCCTGGCAAAAGTCCTGTCCTTTTCTCTTTCCTCTGCTTTTTCTTCCTTTTCCCTTGCTCCCCTCACCTGCAACAAGGTGTCCTCTAGGTCAGGTTTAGGGTGAGAGAAGGGGAGTCCATGTATTGAACTGAATGAGTGGTTTCAGTGCATGCAGTGTGAATACAAAGCAGGGAGGGGGACACAAGAACACAAGTGTGCATGAGTGTGTCTGGAGAGACTATAAATAAATAAATACCATATATTGCACTCTAGTTTGTGTCTCTCTCATGCTGATGGCACATTTTCTAGCCCCACAGGTGGCAAACCCTTCCAGGTGGTGTTTGCCCATATTGAGAGTGCCTGTGAAGTCTCCTGCCATGGCTCCTTGCTGCCCAATGGCCATGGGGAGAAAACTGCAATGCTTGCAGTGTGCCTGCTCTCTCCCACCTCCCCCTACATCTCCTTTCCCAGCTGATTTGACCAGGTCACTCCCCAGCTTTGGTTCTTTCCTCTTACTGACAGGTCTGCCATGGCTGCGTTGTCTGGAGAGCTCTGGTGGAGTTTCAGAGCTGCACTCCCACCTCAGTGGAGCACTAACAGCCCTCAGGGAGGGTGAGCATCGCTGCTGCCTGCAAAGGAGGCATCCCCCAGCTGGATGGGGCTCTGCTGAAGACATCAACAAGATCCAAACCTGAGCTGGGGAGAACAGAAGGGGTGCAGGTATTGCTCCACGAGGCAGGAGCTGCCGGGGCTTTGTGCTCCTGGAGACACCAGGGGTGAGTGGTGGTGGTACCAATAAAAGTGCAGCAGGCCCAGCTCTTGGGAGGGTTTCTATGCAAGTGCTGCTGTCAGCACTGACTGCTGGTTCTCCTGAAGTTCTCCCTGGACTGCCCATGCCAGTGGCAGCTGCACCCTCTGCAGAAGAATTGTACCCTCAGTTGCTGTCAAGTGAAACCCCGCTGAGGCTTGGGAGCCAAAGCCTTCGCCCCCCTCCTGATCTCCTCCTCTCTGAGCACCTCTGCCAGGCCCTCTGTCTCCTCCCTCTGAGCTGCACCTTGGTGGAGGAGCTCCAGATGGTTGGGTGGAGCCTTGCCAAGCACGGGGGGCTATCGGCAGGGCTGGGGATGGCTGGAGGCTTCCTGCTGGGAGGTATGTGGAGATCTGTTGGCTTCTCACTTTAGGCCCCTAAAAAAGCACTCTCCCAACTAGTTTTGGCTTTCCCTTTAGCCTAATGAGTTCTTCTCCCTTTTCCAAAACGTCTGAGGCCAGTCAGTCCTAAATTCTCCACAGCATCTCTTTGTCTGATTCCCCTTGTCTGGAAGCGTATCCGAGGAGTGTGGTGGGGTGGAGGTAGGTTGGACTTGGGCCATCCTTTAGCTCCTGCCACGAGTGCATAAACTTTTATCTTTTCAATGTTACCATTAAGGGGAGTTGGAAAAAAAAAAAGAAAAGAAAAGGAAACTAAACCACAAACAACTGCATTAAAATAATAATCAGAGCCTCATGAAAGCGCACAAAACCCCAGCAAACCCTCTCTGCTTTGAAACCTGAATCTTATCTCCCCCTGTCGAGGTTAATTGTTGCTGGGTTCAAACCATGGACAAGCTTTCATTAAGGCTGGAGATGGGAGCCATGGCTGGGCTGGGTGTGTTGGAGCAGAGTTGAATTTGGTCCAGTCTGTTAAGGAGGGAGTCACATCTGTAGCTACACAATTTCATTAGAGTTGTTGGATTTAATGTTTCTGGACTGTCTTCTCCCAGGTTATAACCTGTGGGGCTGTTTCAAAGGTGGCTGCTTAATTTCTTTCCATATAACTTTATTTCTTGTTGTATCACATTGAAGACTGGAGTACTGCAGTGTGATCAAAGCTGGAGAGCTCAGGAAGAGCTGACAAATGTTCCCCTATGTAAAGACCCTTTTAGTTTGTGTGGTGGGGAGCAAATAGTCTATCCTGGGAAGCAAATCCTCCTCATTTCTCACTTCATCAACCTACCAGGAGCCAGACATTGCTGGTTTTCTCTTTTCTTGGACTGCTGCAGAGTTGCTATTGCAGCCCAACCTGTGTTCAGCATCCCAGCTCTTCTGGTCGTTGTTATTGCTCCTGCAGCTCATGTTCTTCTAAAGGGATGCTCGGAGGAAATGGGCTTCTAAGAGCATTATCAGTGAGAAAAACACATCACAGCATTAGGAATACACTAATGAAAAAGGCATAATGAATACTGAAAATAGTTTTATACCTCCTTGAACTAGAAAATATAAAGATACATCAACAAAATGACAGTCTCCCCCTAGCCTTCCCCACCTCCCCTCCCAAAGTCATGGCTGGATTAATTTGGGAGAGAGTTNTAAAATGACAGTCTCCCCCTAGCCCTCCCAAAGTCATGGCTGGATTAATTTGGGAGAGAGTTTTTCACATGCAAGTATGTTGGGATTATGGTTCTGCTAGGGTAAATAAAGAAACACTTCAGTGCCTCAATTTGGTCAGCCTTGGAAGGGTTGTCTTTACCTCTGCTCTATTTCCTGGGATGCTCAAGCCAGAACAAGGCTGAGGGGATATTGGATGAAAAGAAAATGAATTTATTTTTCACTTTCTGCCATTTTTATGAGGTGGGTGAGAGAGTTGCTTGTGCCAGTGCTGGAATCTTTCCCAGTGTTTGTGTTAGAACAAGCACTAGGGAAAACAAACTTGTTTTGGAAATAACAGTGGTATTTTTTTGTTGTTGTTTTTTTTTTTCAATTTTCATGACTTTTATCAGAACTTTGCAAATTTCTAATACCAACTAAAAACCTTAATCCCTCTCCAAACTCCTTTCCCCCAGCTGTACAAAACTTTGCAAAATCACCTAAAGTGGTGATTTTGTAGGGCTGAGCCTTGGGTGGTTTCTGGGCTCTCCTGGTGTAAAGCAGTGAAGCTGTGGAGCTCTGGGATGTGCAGCCCCTGGGTGCCAATGCCTCGAAGGAGCCTGTGTCCCAAAAAAGAGTCCCAAGTGCTGCAGGATTGGCTGTGCAGGGCTCCTCCTTGGCTGTTTTGACACAAGGACCCCTCAGACACGGCTAACGGGATGTGGCCAGCCGTGACTCGACATGATTGCTTAGCATTCCATCCCCACCTTTCCCCCAGCCCGCTCCTTTCCTGTGGCTTGTTTTCATTTCCTTGCTAATTCAAGCATGTCTGATGTTAGCAGGAGGAATTCTTGTGTGGTGCATAGGTCAGGGAGAGCTGACTGGGGCTGGATTTTACAGGTGATGTTCATGTGTAGAGGTGGGGGAGCAGGACAACAGAAAGGTCACGGAGATGGGAGCTCTGAGAATTGCTGCTGTGCTTGGTGGGGAAGCCTGGGAAGGGGAATGCAGTGGTGGAAGTGAGGTTAAAACACTTGTAAATGGGTTCAGTCCACGGGGATTTGTGTTACTTTCTGCTGTTGGAGACACAGGAGTGCCTGCTCCCTCCCTCTCCATTGTCACCAGCCCCTGGCACTGTGTGCCCTCACATACCACCCTTGGTCACCACAGGAGTGCTGGTGATAAGCAGGTGTCCCTTGCTGGCATGTGGGAAGAAGAGTCTACTTTCCTTGGGAATGCTTTCCCCAAAAACTGCTGCAGCCCTTTTGTGGGGCTCAGCCTGTTCCCTGTTGCTGTGGCTGACAGAAACCAGACCCCTCACTTTTGTGTGGACTCTATCCACCAGGAACCAGCTGGTGCTGGTATTTGGTATCAGCTGGGAAAGCCATCAGCAAGCTTTGGTTGTTCTTTTTCCCTTTCCTTTTTTAAAAAATTTCTATCACCTTCTCAGCCTTGCTCCCCTAGTCTCTGCCTGCTCTGGTTCCATGTGCCCCCAGCAGGGACCCACACAGTGCCAAGCCAAAGGAACATCCCTGATGTGTCTCACCTTGGGCAGTCTGAACTTGGCAGCATTTCTATCAAATTGGAGAAAAAAGCTCTGGAACAGATATTTTTTCCCCAGTCAATTGCATTTCCGTGCCTCAAAGTGGATACATGTACAATTTATTAAAAGCAATCCTTAGAAAGCCACAAGCTGTAGCTTTTAAATTTCTTGTGTGGGGTTTTTTTTTTTTCATGAAAAAGAAAAAAAAATAATCCCATGTTTTCTTCATTAATGGATGGTATTTACTTTAAGTACAGCAGAAATCTGATGTTGAGCTTCAAACTAAGTAAATCTCCATTTATTAAAACCCTAAGTGCCTCCGTTTCCAGATTTTTTCACGGTACATTTAGGCTCTGTGTCAGAGGCTCAAGGTTGAGCAGCCTGAGCTCTGATCCAGCAGGAAGGGATCTAACTGTGGCTCTGACTTTTGGGCAGCATTAAAGGCTGGTGCCATGCAGGGGTGTGAAAAGCCTTTCATGTGGCCACAGGAGAGGACTCCTCAGAGGCCATCCTTTGTGGAGGGAAATCTGGGAGCAAGGCAAAGACAGGGATCCAGCCTGTTAGAGGCATCAGATAAGGTTTCATTTCTGGGGGCTGGACCCTGTGCTCTAAAGCAAACAAAGCCTCAGGTTTGACTTTGCTCCTTTGGTTTTGCCTTTTCTGGAAATGTGTTGCTTTATCAAGCAGTGCTGGAAGCTTCCAAAATCTTGGTTTGCAGGAGGACAGCTGAGGAATTTTTGAGAGATTTCTGTGTCAAATCCAGTCAGCTGAGGAAGGGCCCTCTTACCACCAGTGTCTCCAGTTAATTCTCAGTCTGAGTGGTGCAGTTGGAAGGAGAGGTGACACCACCAGTTGTGCTTCCTAAGCTTTGTATCCAGCTCGGTGTGACCATGAGCCTTGCAGGCACCATCATTAGCAGATAATTGTCCCCTTCTGGAATTGGGTGAAGCCTTTGCACTTGCCTTTGATTTCATCCAGTGTCAGATGGGTACTGAGAGGCTTTCCCTCCTCTCCAGAGGTGCTTAATTCCAAAGGATCTCGAGATGAGATAGGTTAATAGCAACAGTGAAAATCTGTGCCCTTAGCACCTGGTGCTGGATTAAGGTGGGTGCCCCATTTTTAGAAGAGAGGAAAGCAGTTTCTCCCCACTGGCACAGGCTCTGTCAGGCCCTTTTACAGTATTCTAGTGCTGGTATTATATTAACTAGAACTGGAAATAAGGAAGCCAAGAGTTAGTCCAGCAAGGGATGCAACCCCCCCAACCAAAAGCTCCAGAAGGCATTGACATCTCCCTGCCCCTCCCAGTGTTCAAAATGTCCACAAGACTTCTGTGTGCTGTGGGAAAAATATGTTAGGAAACAAGCAGATGCCATCAGGTGTTGGTCCTGGGGAGCTCTGCCCTCACCTTTCCTCCCTGCAGTCATCTTCCCCTCCTGGAATAATGAGGCCTGTTCCTAAATAAATCACATTAAATTCCACACCTTCTTCCCAGGCAAAACCACCCCGGAGTGACAGGCATTAGCATAAGCAAAGCTAATTCCCTAACTTATCTCCAGCGTGCCGTATAATTGATTTCATCAAATAAAATCTGCCTAATAAAGCTCTGGAAGTGAAGGGAAAGCTACAGCTTAATTGTAGCTCAGCCAAGAATCAATTCCTCATCTTCTATCTTGTGTTCTGACAATTCCTGTGTGTTGGTGAGGGCCAGAAAAAAAATGGCCATTTTACAAATATTTCTAATCCTCTGGATCACTGACATTTTATATCCAGACTGAAAATGAAAGGATATTTTGCAGATTGGATCAGCCACGGTCAGGAAATGTCTGTGTCAAAATGTCCAGCAATGAAGAGCTTTATCCCTCCATAAAGCTAAATATGAATTTTATCTGTAAATTTGTATTTGAGTTCATCCTGTTGCTTCCCCTGAACACAGAGCTGGTGGAAAAAAGGGATCAAGACTAACTTTATTTTATGATGTCTTCATTTCAAAGACACAATAAAAACGTAAAGCACAACAAGAAGTTCCGAGCTCGGTCCTTGTTTGCTGAGTGAAGAGGTTTAGAAAATATTTTGGATAAAACATCTGCAGTGAAATCCTGCAGTCATTCATGCTGAAAGATATTTGGATTTATTTGTTTTCAGTTTGGAATTGTCATATCCAGGAGGAAAAAAGGAAGGACTGGACCACATTTATCCCACATTTTCTGGGGTGCCTGGGTAGCTGGAGAGTGGTGGATGGTCTGGGTGAGCAGGTGCTGCATAGGCATGAATTGCCTGTGAAAATAAATGTTCTAGGAGTCCAGCCCAGCCCAAATGCAAGATGTAGGGGGTTTTTTTCTCAAGATGGAACTGTTTCCCTTTTGGGAATAGCTTTTAGTTCTTCACCTTGTCTCAATTTGTTGCCGCTTTTCATGAGAAAAATTCAGAGAAAATGCAGGAGATATTTTGGCCACATAAGAAGCCTTAAGCTCTTCAGACGAAGATGCCAAGGGAAGTGGTGAAGTGACAACTCCTGTCTCCTCTCCTTAATCCTGTCAGCCTTGGGATTTCAACATGGGCTGCTGAGATAGGAGCATCATCTTGATTTGGAGCTCCAGTCCAGGTGGGTTGTACACGCCAGATGTAGCAGTCTGGGTTCAGCAGGGATTATTTAAAGCAGTCATAACATGGCAGGCTTTTAATTTAATGCCCCATGTTTGCCTTCAAGCTGAGAGGCTGCAGAGATCAGGGAGGGCCAGGAATAGATGGAGGAGGAAAAAGGAGTGTGCTATCCAGAGCCTTGAATTTCCCTCATCCACCATGCACACAGAGCTGGGCTTCACCAGAGACACCTCTCCTGACTTTGTTTGCACAGCTGGGTTTAGAGCACGCTCTTGTAGCACATACATTCAGAACAAATATTATCCCTGTCCATGCTCCCCCTGGTATTCCTTGTGTGCAGCACCAGCAGCTTGCAGCCCGTGCCTTGAGTCCTGCAAGATGCTGGAGCCACCCTGAGAAACACGGCCTTGGAACACACCCTGCTCCAGGCCAGCCAGGACATGGGATGGGGGCTGGGAGGTGCCTTCAGCCAGGCCTGGATGCTGAGAGAGGTTTCAGTGTGCAGGGAGGAACAGCGAGGTGTGACAGGGCTGGCTTTGTGCAGCTCATTACGCTCCCGTCACCGATTTCTAAATGGAGTCCTGGAGCTGAGACAGACCGGGTTTGCTTTTACTAAAAACAGAGGGGTGGGTTTTTTATTTTTCTTGTACCAAAGTATGTAACTTTAGATGGCTATCTCTGTGCCTGGTCACCTCTGAGATTTTTTTTATTTTTTTCCGCTGACATTCACCTTGATAAGCTACAAAGAGGTAAAAAACTACAGTGGCTTGCTGTGTCTTGACTAGTGTCTTGCTTTGATAGAAATCCTCAGGGTAAAAAAAACACCTTGTGCAGCGAAAGCAAAGGCTGAAGTGGCTTTCATGAAGCAGGCTTCGTTCCCCTGGAGGACTGACATCCCCATCCTTGAGGCCTAATTGCATGAAGTCTCCTGTGATAATTTCTTAGACAGGGATGAAAAGCAGCTGGAGGCAGCCTCTGGCATTGAGGGGTAGAAGCCCAGCGGGTCGGAGCAGTGTCTTGATAGGGCAGCAAAGAGATCCAAAGCCTGGGACAGCGGTGATCCTGTCGGATGGGGTTAAAGCCTTTCTTCATCCATTGCTGACACGGATCCCTGGGGGTGATCAACATTAAAATGCTTCCCTGGAAGGTGTGTTTCCTGTGCAATTTGGGACGATATTGTGATGATAAAGGAGTGCTTTTGTATTAAGTGATTGTCGGTTTGGAGCGGAGGCAGTGTTTATAGGAGTCTGACACGGGGCTGATGGCATCAGCCTGGCCACACAGGGTGATGGCAAGGACCCATCAGCAGCACCTGCCTTTGTGTGGAGGGACCACAAACCAGGCTCCCTGCAGCAGGAACCTGAAGGTTTTGTGTTCCTGGCACCCCTTTTTCACTCCATATTGCAGGATCAGGCGAGGCTGTGCTTGCTCCCTGTATGTTACCCTGCTCCCAGCGTTCCCCTTCCTTGCTTTCCCAGTGATCCAATGTCCCAGCCCCCCGGCTCAGCTCGTAGCAGTGTGTGGGGTATTGATTTCTGTTCCACAGAATGATAGCCTTCAAAGGATGGCTGGGCATAATGAGCTGGGCAGCTGCCAATAGCTCCGTGTCACCAGCAGCTTGTGACTCACCGTGTGTCAAAGCTTTGCTGCCCCTCAGTACTTCAGATGGCTTTGTGTCTGTAAGAGCAGGCACAATGTCTCAGCTTCTTGGGGTGCGCCTACATCTTCTGAACCCTTTTTGAAGCTATTTCTGCATTTGATTTGGCAGCCTAAAGCCCACAGAAGGGAAGAACATAGGTTTGGAGGCACGCAACCCCTACGTTTAACTTGGACATCACAGCCCCCTCATAAACCCTAAGGAACAAGCGGTTCTGAAAGCCCTCTGCAGTATTGATTTATCATTTTCTGCAGCATCAGCATCACTTTGAAGAACAAGGGGCTTTGTAATGTAGTTGTACATTATTCCTATAAGCATCTAAGTGCCTCATGGGAGTGCATGATCGCTCAAGATGCTTCATAATTTTTTTCTTCTCGTGTTTTTCAGCTGTGCAATAAGATATTTGTGGATATCCAGGAATGAGGGTCGTTACAGATGGCACTGACATGGATCAGGCTCACATGAAAACCATCACATCACCTGCAGGAAGGAGAAAAAGAAGGTAGGAATGAGTCTTAGAACTTCCTGAACCTATGTGGCGGGTTTGAAACTCCTGAAAAGGTTTTAAACGTGGTAATTTTGCTTCTTGAATCCTCTTCACTCTCAGTAGTGTTGTTACTGTTTAAGTACTTGACAGGCTGGTTGATGTTGAGCTGGTAGCATCAGGTCCTACAGGATTCCAAAAGCAGCTGTCCCAAAGTGTGAAGTTCCACTTGAAACTCAGAGAAGACCTCAATGACCAAATGTATGCAAGGGAATAGAAGCCTCACTGGCCTCTTGCTGGTGAGAGCAGGCTTATGTCATCCCAGATACTTTCTGAGAGTAAATAAATGGCTTTGTTTTACATTATTTGAGAGAAGCCCAACAGGAAATTTGCTCTGTTGACTTCAGTGACCTCGAAAACACTCATAGCCATTTAATCTGGCTCATTCAAGTTCTGTGTGGATTTGTTGTGGCGATGTAAGCACCGGTTGAAATCTTACAAAGTTTTCCTTAAGTGAGAAGGCCAAGAGACTGCAGTTCAGTGAGTAAACAGAGTGGAATCTTCATTTCTGGCTCCACGTTGGGGTTTCTAGCTCACTGCTCCTCCAGGCTGAATGCAGCAAATCAGTGAAGGTAAGGCAGGGCGTGGTGGTCCTTTGACAAAACAAGTCTTGAGGGGTTGAGATACCATCAGCTAAAATTGGCTGATGCAGAACTAACAGTGGTCGTATGACTCAGGTATGAAGTAAATACCAGTCACTGCTGCATGTTGATCTCTGGAGCACAGGGATTGTTCATGGCCTGTTGACCTGCCCTGAGCTCCTGGGCAATCCCAGGAGTTCCTGATAGTTACAGCCCAAATACAGTGAGCAGCACCAAGCACCCTGTGAGACCAGTTCTGAGTCCCAGGGACTGCCCCAAATCCATCTTTGGTTTGCTCTGACTTCACAGCATGTCCAGGGCACGAGGAGCTCTTCTGGAGCGACTGGTCATGGGCACCAGATGTTTGCCCTACCCCTGCTGGCCACCCCTGCTACCCAAACACCTGTCTGTGCTGATAAGGACAGACATCCCACATCCTGAAGGATGAGCCAAAATGTCTTGACAGCCCGGGAAAGCCCTGAAAGTGTGTGTAATGTCTGTTTTGCAAGACCAGTCATCCTGTGTGGGCCTCTTGCTCAAGAATGGACTGCTTGGTGAAGGTCTTGCAGAGCGGTTGGAAGGGTCTTTTGCCCTCGCCTTCATCCATCTGGCCATTCATAGCTTGTGGGGGATCCAGAGGATTTAGAGGGACTGGCAGAAGTGGCAGCTGACCTGGTGGCAATCCTGCTGTCCCCTGGTTCCCTGTAATAACCCATAAATTACCCTCCCTTGCTTCTGGAGCCAGCGGTGGGTGTGTGCTGATTACAGCGCTGTGCTTGACTCATCACTGCAGCCTGGCTTCAAAACCAAATGTATCCTTTTCTTTTTCATGTCAAGAGCATGATTAAGTCCTCCTGTTTCTGTGCAAGAGCCTGGAGCAGCTGCCTCCGTTCTCCTCTGGCTGGAGTGTGTTTCTCAGGATACAGGAGGGATGCCAAGGAAGCAATGTCTCTCCTGGGAGAGGGTTGGATGAATCATGTTAAGGGAGCTCCAGCAGAAAGTTTCACCCGCAAAGGGTGGGGAACAGCAGCTGATCTAGACCAAACCATGACTTAACCTTGAAAATTAAGATGTTGTTCCTTCAATTTTTGGCCTGCTGGAAAACTGAAAATATTTCCATGACAATACTTCCATGAAACTCAACTTTTTTTTCGGCAGAAAACCTTTCTTCTGCCCGAAGTCTGCCTGTTGGAATGCTCGCCACCAGCTCTATTGGTGGGCTGGGAATTTTCCAGGACTAGCCTGAAGTTTCAATCAAGGAGTTGTTTGGGGTTTTTTGGTTTGTTTATTTGTTTGCTTTTAAGGCAGCCAAGCAAAACAACTGCTGGCAAGAACTTTAGTACCTGATTCATCCCCATAAAATTCTCTGCAAAGTGAGAAGGCATTTGCTTTTAAAACTGAATTTCCTCTGCTGCTCCAAGTAAGAGTTAATAAAGGACTTAGAGGTGTTTGTTTCATTTTGGGTGCCTAATCGGTTCTCAATTTGTTTCAGCTGAGCCATGTTAAATTTATCCCATGACCCTGTAATTACAATCTGTCTTTCCATCCCTTAAATAGCCACTCTGTCTTTTCAAGCATTATTTTGGTTCACCTTCCTGGCATTTTAAACTCTGAGGAGTGTGGCTCTGCTTTCCACTCTCCTGGCTTCCTTGAGGACAGCAAAGGCTCCACCAGTCTCCACTGATGGGCTTCAGATCAGCTCCAGATTTCTTTCTGGCCTTTCATTCTGGTGGAGAACAATTTTTTGGCTATTTAAAGAGTGGAAAGGAGCATTGGGGAATCTCCTTTTTTCTCTTTGACAATGGAAAACAGGCACTTTCTTTATCTTTTGTGCCTTGGTGCAGCGGAAGGGTGCTGGAGCAGAGCCTGAAAAGGGAAGGTTCTGCAGAAAGAGAGGATGGGCCCATCCTTCCTGGAAAGAGTGGAGCAGGGTGGCCTCTGGCTCTTCAGGACGTCATGGAACACCACCCATCAGATCCTGGGGATGACTTCAGACTGGCCTGAGAATGGAACACCACCAAGGAATGACATTTTGCTTGGATTTTTAAAGTTCTAGGCAGAGCTTCTGCTCCGGGTCTGGTTGGTAACTGAGTTCATAATTTTGGCTTTCCCTGCTTGGCCACAAGCAGTGTGCTTTGAAATGGGACTATCCATCAGGAAGTACTGGAGTTTTCCCCACCTCCTTCTCCTTAGTGCCTTCTCTTTGCTGCATTTCTAAAGCCTCCTTCAGGCTTTACTGCACTGGTCAGGAAAGATGGAGCTGAAATAGCCACAGCTTTACTTTGATGACTGCTGCATTAAAAAGACCTGCTTAACTCCCTTTCTGTCAAGCTTATGATATTAAAATCAATAATTCTCCCCCTTTTCCAGCTGGTGTTAGTGGTGTGAGCTGTGCAGGAAGGACTCATTGTGACTGCAAAGCACTTGGCACCTGAGCAGAGAAGGGGCAGGTCGTGGATAAAGACTGGGCAGGTCTTCTCCTTGCTGGGACCTCTCCTGATGGCTGGAAAATCTGCAGGGTTTGTTTTGCTTATGTTTTTGCTGTTCTAAGTGGAACTGACTTACAAAAAGTAGTGTTAAGATGGTCCTGCAAACACAGAGGGGTTGAGAAGTTCAGCAACTGTGATGATGGGTATTTTTTGGGAAGGAAAGGTGTATCCCTTAAAAAATACTTGAGTTTCCGTGTGAATAATGCCTAGACCTGCCTCAGCAGAGCAAATTCTCACCGGTAGGTGAGAAGTGATTTTACAAGGAGATGTAGGACAGGACAAGGGGGAATGGCTTCCCACTGCCAGAGGGCAGGATTAGATGGGATATTGGGAAGGAATTATTCCCTTTGAGAGTAGAGAGACCCTCACACAGGGCGCCCAGAGAAGCTGTGGCTGCCCCTGGATCCCTGGCAGTGTCCAAGGCCAGGCTGGACAGGGCTTGGAGCAGCCTGGGATGGTGGAAGGTGTCCCTGCCTGTGGCAGGGGGTGGGAACTGGATAGATTGTAAGGTCCATTCCAGCCATTCCAGATTGTGCCAGAGCCCTCCAAGATGAGCAGTGGCAACTACCCGCCAAGCCCCTGAGGAGAGGCTGATCTGTGCCTCTCTTCTGTCTGAAGGAGAGACAAGTAAAGCCCTGCCCAGCACTGGTTTCTTCGAGATGGCATCGCCTGGCTGTGAATATTCATGTGCAGCTTGTTTCTGCAGCAAAAGTGTGAGCAGGGCTGTGCTGCTGCAAATTGCAAGTGAAAGTGTTAATTTTCACACAGTTGTAAAAGAAATCCCAATTTGTGAAGATTTCACTTGAGTCAGGGGTGAAGTTCCTGTCACTTTTAAAAGGCACAGATGGGAAATGCTGAGTTGGAATATTCAGCCCCTCTTAAAATACTTTATTCCATCAGAAAGATTCCCAGGCTCTCTCAGCATGCTACTTTGTCAAACTCACCTTTTTTTTCCCTGAGAGAGGTTGGAGTCTCGACTTATTATTCAACTTTCTATTGCAGCTTTGTTTAGTGGAGTTTATACATTCTTAGATCAAACATTATACAATCTGACCAGGAATCATGCAATCACAGTGGGAGATGGGGAAGAAACAGCATAATTTATTTTATAAACAAAGGCATCATCCACATTAAAGTACCAGTTGGTTAATAAAATGGGTTTTAATGCAATAAAAAAAATAAATATGCAGCTTTCCCTGAGCTGTGTTTAGAAATAGTTGCACTCAAATGAGGAATGTGGTGCTCATGTCTTCCCACAGAGGCTGCCTTCATCTCCTGAAAGCAGCTACCCTGGCTGGTTTTGTCTGGGAAGGCTGGAGGGATTTGACCAGCTCCTTATTTTAAAATGGAGTGGATAATGAATGCCAGCAGAAGGACTAAACTCCATTTAATATTTATCCAGAGATGAACCAGCTGCTCTAGGTTGGAAACACGAGCTAGGAGAGCTCTGAAGGGGGCTTAGCAGGGACAGAAGAAGGTGATGTCCAAGCATCACTGGATGTTGTCATTACCCACATCTTATTCAGGAGGATGCATTCATTAGATCCTTGTGGGACAGCTTTGCTGGTAAAGTTGGGACTTTGGAAAAAAGGCCAGATCACTGTGCTTGGGCTGCTGGGTGGGCACAGGATCCTCTTGAGTGTTTGCTGGACAACCAGCCTCGTTGAGGAGCTGGAAAATTTGCTGAGTGGCATTTGTGTTGTGGGCAAAGAGCTGGTAGATCAAACTGCTGCTTCTGGAGCTCAGGCTTGGGAAGGAGGAGGGCTAGGGGGATGTATTGCAGTGTGGGTAGGGATCTGGGAATTATCAGCTGGATCAAAACTTGTTTTATCCAACAGACATTTTGACAGCTCCTGGAAGAGGAGAAAGGCTAACTTCAGTGAAGGTAGTGGTACAGTGAGCCAGGAGAAGATTTCATCCTGGAGCTGCAGTGAATACAACCTGGTCTGTAAACCAAAAGCTGCAGAGAGTTATTACACACATGTGCACACAGTCGAGCTCAGAGCCTGGCCACTGAGACCCTTCCTTGGGGATCCATATAAAATACCTCTCACAAAAGCTGCCCTGTGTGCAAGCAGAGGAACTCCTGCTAGTGACGTTAAAAATGGTTAAAAAAAATTAAAAAAATCCCACAACTCCTTTTTCACAGACATCCAAGTAGTGTAACTCTTATCTTGCTGCCAGTCTGTTGGAGATACCAGCACAGCTAAACAGCACACAGCATATGGGACACTAAAAATGCTGCCTGGGAAGCGCCTTTCAGCCGCTGCTCTGAACTGTGCCAACGTAAAAAATGTCCCCTTTGTCGTGGTGGTGAATGAATCTTCTTGTTCCCCTTTTTCCCTGGATTTATGTTAACCCTGGCTCTCAGCCGAGTTTGATCTGCTCACTTTATTGTATTGCAGACAGTAGTCAATGGCTCTTCAGCTCCAGATCGCCTGGATTTATTTTCAGGTCAAGTCAACTCTCCTTGACCCAAGCCTGAACCAAAATACATTCCCAGAAGATTCCCCCACAGGATATGGGATCCAAAGACAGAGTGACATTGTAATGAGTTCAAGGTTTTGGCTCAGTACAACACAGCCCCTGTTGGTGCAGGGAAGGCACTGAGCAATCCTTATTTCAGCAGATTTTGTCACCCGTCAGTCACTTCCCTTCACTGAGCAGCATCACACCACGCAATCCCGGGATGGTTTGGACTGGAAGGGACCTTAAAGCTCATCTTGTTCCACCCCCCTGCCACAAGCAGGGACATCTACTCGACCAGGTCACTCCAAGCCCCAACACACTGCTGGTGTTTGTGGTGTGCAGGGAAGTCAGTCCTTATGGATGTGTTTGCATGGCTCTGGCATGCCTGCGTGGAATTTGCTGTGCAGGCTTTAAGCAACTGATGAGATGGTCTCCATTCTTTTGTTATTTTTTGTAAGGAAAAGTGGGATGTCTTTTGGGGACTGCCTGGCACAGAGGCAGAACCAGCTGATACTGTCATGAAGTGTAAAACACTGCTTTGAAGATTTGGGACAAAACCAGAATGAACTCATGGATTTAGCCTGGGTGATAAATCTTCCTTCAAAATAAGGCGGCCTTATGTTTGGTACAAAAGACTGTTTATTTCTTCTATGGGAAAAAAAAAAGAAAAGAAATGGTGTAATCAGCTAGGATTAACTTTCCAGGGGCCCTGGACAGAAGCAAAAGCCCACACTGCCTCCTTCTCATGCTCACATTGGATAATTTGAGTAGTTCAAAACCTCTCTGGCTTCCTATGGTTTTGGGCTATGAGCTGCTGCCAGTGTGCCTTGAACCTAAAGCCATTGCTAAGGACCTCAGCAACAGAAATTAAATGTCCAAGTGTTTGGCTGGTATGAACTGCCTGTTTCAACTAGGAGCCTGGCCCAGGTATGGAAAAGAATAGGGCCTTATTTCTGTTTTCCATCTCAAGGAGGTATTGAATCCACATGGCAAATACACAACTGAGGTCCAGCTGACTTAATGCTGCACTAAGTCTTTGTGCTTCGGGTGCGCTGCCTTTGTTGTTCTGCCTGCTCGTGGTTAATGTTTCATCAGCCTTTTTTCATTTTATCTTTTTGTTTTATCTGGTGTAATTACCTAGGAACAGCCCCGTGTGCAGTTTGGTGATGCCTCAGATTTCACACCTCGTTGGGATGGATGCTGGGAAAGCTGTCAGTGAGATGGCCGGGCAGAGGGAAGGAGGAGAGCGGGAAGCCCTGCAGGAGCTTGGATGTGTGAGCTCTCTTGGGCAGAGTGGTCTATGCAGTCTGAGTGATAAGCAAATCCCATCTTTTCTGATGGCTCAGGTTGGGTTATCTGTGCCCGAGCTGGCTGAGAGTGTGACAGGGTCAAACAGGCATCGATTGTTTTATGGCGCAAGAGCCGCTCAGCGGTGCCTGTTATCTTGTGTGGGGAGCTTAAGCTGTCCTCTCCCCTTGTTCCTCTGGAATAAACTCCTTTGGATGGTGAGTTAGCACAGGGGAAGGCCATGGGCACGTGCAGCTGCTGCACACTGAGTTGTGTGTTTGCTGAAAACCTTCCTTTTAGCTATGTTGTGAAGTTTTCCTCTACAATCCGCAGGTTTCCCCTGAGGAAAGATTTGCTCCAGGAGACAGAAGTGGAGGGAAAAAGGGAGGAGGGATGCTCCTCTTTACAAGATTTGTGTGGTCAGGACACACGTGGGAAGCCAAAGGTGGAGTGTGACTGTGCCTGTGGAAAGGGCCCTGCAGCCAGTCCCACCCCACTCTGTGGAAGCTGCCTTTGTGAGGAGACCTTGCTGTGTGCAAGGTGTCTGCCAGGAAAGGTCTCTCTCGAGGGAGGCAGGGCTTTATTTGCCTCCATATGATGCAATTTAGGCAGGAGATGGGGCTGGATCTGCAGCAGGAGCATCAGGTACGTGCCACTGGAGCCTCCTGGAGAATGGAGACCAGGCATGTAGGGAGCCTGGGCTGGGAAGCAGCTGGAGCAGGGCTTTGGAGAGCCCATGTTTTGCAGTTGGCTACTGAGTTCTCCCCAAATCCTGAGTGTCTGGCTGGACTGAGAGCCAGGAGAGCTCGGCAATTCCCACTGCTGAGCCAGAAGCAATCCAGGAGATGACCAGACAGTTCCCAACCACCAAACATCAAATGAAAGCAGCTGTAATGTCTTTGCCTTCTCACCTGTTTGCTGGTGGGCAAACAGTGACTGCTCACTGTTAAAAAATTGCCCTTTGTGTTCACTTACTTAACACTTTCAAGGAGTTGTGGCTAAATGGAGGTGACCTTCACTCTCAGCTCCCATGCATGGGCTGAGCTCCAAGAACTGCAGTCAAACCATGCTGACTTTCAGCAGCTGGGACTTGGGCCCTGCGTTTAATGTCCCTTCCTCGGTGCTCATGCACTCGCTTTTCCTTGCCAAGATTATATTTGCTTTCCTTCCTCAAGGACTGCTCTAAATATCAGACTTTAAAACAATATGTCTTTTTTCCCCTGCAGAGAACAATATGATATGCCACCGTTGAATTAATACGTTCATGAGAAGCGAATATAATCTCCCCAGTAGATCTCCTTTCCAAAAGATTTATGATTTAATGAATTTTTTATTTCTTACCGGCCCGTAACATTTAGTTGTTTTACACCTAGCAGGCTCTTTCCCATGGAAGCAAGTGAAGGTGGAGGGGATCCCATCACCCTAATTCCAGCTCCTTGCTTTCCTCTCTCTGTCTCCAGCCTGCCACTTGCTGCTGATGCAGATTTCCATAGCATGGCTCCTGTCAAAACCTACCCATGCCACGTTCATGTCTCACTGCTAATCTGAGAGTGTGCTGTGAGGACAGGAGAAGTTTTTTGAATAATGTTTATGTAAAAATCAATGTCTCTGAAAAAATCTTCTCTGCTGCCTGCTTAGCTGCTCCAGGCAGGATTTCTGGCTCAGGGTTTGACATTATCCTCCTCATGGTCACATTCTGGCACGCTCTCAAATAAATGGCAGTAATGCCTCTGACAGCAGATTATGAAGCAGCAAATAACATCCATTGGTAACACCTTTATTTAGTGTAAAGGGTAAGATGGAAATGAACTGTGAAGGGGAGACCCATCTTCTATAATTACTGGCTACACAGGTCATATTCCTAATTCCACCACCAATTGATTTCTCCTGAAAGCTCTCATTGCATTGAAAATAGCAAATTGATTGCTCTGCCAGCCCTTTCCTCAGCGGATCCTGCTGGAATTGTTATTGTATTATTGCTTGGCTTTGGGAAAGCTTGCTGGGATTGACAGAAAACGCCCTGCTGTACAGGTGGACAAGACCTTAAACCTTCCTCCTGCTGTGTCTCCCTCTCCTTCATCCCTGGGGGTGTCCAGGGAATGCTTGGATGTGGCACTCCATGCTCTGGGCTGGGTGCCAAGGTGGGGATCGGTCACAGGTTGGACTCGATGATCTTGGAAGCGTTTCCAACCTAAACGATTCCGTGATTGTGTCTTTGGGTGGACAAAGCCAGAGAATGGTTAAAAGCCTGGGTGGCCCAGCTGAAGAAGGCCACGTGAAGCACCGTGTGCTTTGAGTTGTCTCTCTGAATCAGAGCTGCTCACCCTCACTTGTCAGGAGGCGAGAGCTGGCGGCTGCGTCCCCAGGCCGGACAGGGCCTGGAAAACACAGATCTCTCCCGGCAGCTTTTCACAAAGCTTTCAGCCTGTGCTGCCTCAAACCACAGATGCTGGAGGCCTGTGACAGCCCAAGCAGCTCAGCTTTGTGCTGGAAAATCTTCCTTTTCAATTTGGTCCTTATTGTTGTGGTGCTGAAGCTGAAAATGCAGCCTTGGAGCTGCAGCAGAGAGGGAAACAAGCCCCCGGATGGCTTTTTGCAATAAAAATATAATATTTCATGAACCTTTGAACTAACAGGTGGGTGGTGTAGAGGAGGAAGGGAAGTCCTGAGCTATGATTTCCCTTTTATTGCTTGGTTTAGTGGTTTAGGCTAGGCTAGGGGAAGCAGGAGCCTTGCTCTAGGATGGGTTGTGGTTGCCTTGGCAGCCTCTCCGTGCATTTCTCTTCCTTTTTTCTCCACTTTTAAGAGGTCAGCTTCTTTCTGCCACAGCTTCTCTAGCACTGGCTTTCCCAGCCCCTGAGCAGCTTCCTCAGTTTGGGGCACCTCTGGCTCGCTCCATCCCTGTGCAGAGGAGGACTCTGGTTTCCTGGAGCTGCCCATCAGCAGCACAAGAACCTTTCCTGCCCTGCAGTGGGAGGAGGCTGCTTCTCCCTGCCCTCTTCCCCCTGCTTTCCTCATCGTGCGTCTGCTGCAGACCGGACGGGACGGAGCTGGACAGGAGACCAGCCCGGGGCTTCCCTGAGGCTGCTGACGCTGCTGGAGGCATGGTTTGGCATTAAATGACCCGATTGTTCCCTGTGCTAGGGCAGCACTGCCTGCTGGAAATGCGCCGCTCGTTTCCTTTCTGCTGCCGTTTCAGAGGTGACTCCTGACGCAGTCATCTATTTATTCCTTTTGTTAGCGCAAGGGCTCGTTCCTCCATCCATCCCTCCATCCATCCCCCCACCCATCCATCCACCATCCATCCTCCATCCATCCATCCATCCCTCCATCCATCCCCCCACCCATCCATCCACCATCCATCCTCCATCCATCCATCCATCCCTCCATCCATCCCCCCACCCATCCATCCACCATCCATCCTCCATCCATCCATCCATCCCTCCATCCATCCCCCCACCCATCCATCCACCATCCATCCTCCATCCATCCATCCATCCCTCCATCCATCCCCCCACCCATCCATCCACCATCCATCCTCCATCCATCCATCCATCCATCCATCCATCCATCCATCATCCCAGCGAGGAACATGACCAAGAGAGGACAGAGGGCTGGCTGTCCTGGCAGAGAGAGGAAGCGGGCGCTGCGTGTTCATCCCACAGGAATTTCGGCTTCACCTTCGGACCCCTCATGGATCACAGCCTGCCTTCCTCCAGGGCTGTCCCCAGCTTTGTCCCGGCCGGGTGGGTGTGTGTGCTGCTGGCACCGCTCTCTGTCTGTGCGTGAGGCTGCACGCAAACCCTCCCTTGTGCAATTGGAGAAATGTTTCCCTTTGTCCCATTCCATTGCTCGCTGTGCAATCAAAATGCTCCCCCACCCAATACAATCTGCACTTTGCCTTCTTGGCCTTCTCTCTCACTCCCAAACCCGTGTCTTCCCAGCACTGGAAGCTGCCAACTTGAGTTTCTTACTTTTTATTTTTAATTTCTCTGTTGATTTGAGTAAGCAGGGCTGGGTGTCAGCTTCCATCTGCCTCCCAGCTGGAAAGGGAAGCCTTAAGAGAAAGGGAGGGTGCGTTCAGCCTGTGTTCCCAAAGTCAATAGGGAAAGCCTGTGAGGACTGGGAGAAATTCAGGATTTCTTTTCTCCCCTACCCCCATTAGTAAAAACTTGTGCTTTTGGAGAAAAAAACAGAACATATTGCTGTAGTTCAGGCAGTTAAACAAAATAAATGCAAGCCTAAGCAGTTAAATAATGATCTGGCTTTCAGTGCTGCATTTTGCCCAACACTGACATGTTGCCACAGACTCCTCCATAACAGGGTGAAAACTGCAGAGCTTTGCATTCCTAAATCATAAAATGGTTTGGGTTGGAAGGGACCTTAGAGATCATCTCATTCCACCCCTGCCATGGGCAGGAACACCTTCCACTATCCCAGGTTGCTCCAGTCCCCTTCCAACCTGACCTTGGACACTTCCAGGGATCCAGGGGCAGCCACAGCTGCTCTGGGCACCCTGTGCCAGGGCCTCACCACCCTCACAGGAAAGGATTTCCTTCCCAATATCCCACCTAACCCTGCCCCCTGGCAGTGGGAAGTTATTTCCCCATATCCAAAGCCCCTCTTCAGCTCTCTTGGAACCCCTTCAGGCACTGGAAGGCGCTTCAAGGTCTCCCCAGAACATTCTGTTTTCCAGGCTGAACAATCTAAGTTCTCCCAGCCTGTCTCATTTCAGTGAGTGATGGATCACCTGGACAGCTGCATCTCCAAGGAGTTGCTGGCCACAGCAACTGCAATCTGCAATCACAGCTCTTGGATCACCTGCTTGGATTGGTGGCAGATACCAATTAATCATGGCAAGCAGGCAGCAGCTCGACCTTCTGCTGATTTTATCTGAGGTTCCCAGCTCTGCTTGCTCTGTTCTAGGGAAGTGGTTTTGTATCGTGCAGATTTTTAATGCCTGAACACCAAGCAGAATCTAGTTTTTGTAACGAAGAGGGAATTGGCCCTGGCCCTCCTGTGAGGAAGGTGCTCCCTTTAAAATGATACCTGAAAGGAGAAACCTGGAGAGGGCAGCGAGGGCTCTGCCCTTTGCAAAATGCAGGAGAGGGGAGGTTGCCTGTGACTTTGTGGTTCCAGGTGCTGACTGGTATTTTTGGAGAGCTGTGGAAGACTTTGCACTTTTTGGTGTTATTTTCTGGCACACAAAGTAAGGCAAAACCTCTCCACTTGCTTTTTTGGCCAAGTGACCGAGTGCCACTAGAGTGCCTTTAGTTTTGTTTGGTTTTAGTTTTTTGTTTGTTTTTCTCTAGGATTTTCAGAGCCTGATTTAGCTAAGTTCTTCAGTCCATGCTTATTTTTAAACCTAATCCTGTCGCTCTCTGACATCACTGTGCTTCAATCCCACCAACATCCGTGGACTTGGGCAAACGCTCAGAATTCAAGTGGATGCTGAAACACTTTGCTCACTGACAGCTGTGGAGTTGGGAGGATCTCATCCAGGGAGAGTGGGGGTCAGGGAAGGAGATGAGGCACTTTACATCCCACCCTTTCCATCCATGGGATGGTGGGAGACTCATCCCTCTGTTCTTGTTCCCTGGCAAGCAAACCAGAAAGGACCCCAAAGCCCATCCAGTGCCTCCCCCTGCCATGGGCAGGGACACCTTCCAAAATCCCAGGCTGCTCCAAGCCCCATCCAGTCTGATCTAGAACACTTCCAGGGATCCAGGGGCAGCCACAGCTTCTCTGTGCCAGGGCCTTTTTTCCCAATATCCCATCTAAACCTACTCTCTTTCAGTTTGAGGCCATTCCCCCTTGAATTGACTGTGGATATAGGATTGTGTGTTTCTTGGGAAACAAAAGATGTGCTTTCTGGGGGCAGGTTTAAGGGCTAAGCTTTAGCCCTGTATCTTCCAAAAAGCCATGGTTCAAAGGTGTCAGCTAAGCTCTGTGTGCTGGCTGGGCAGTGGCTCAGCCATGCTGAGGTGATTTAGGAGCTGTAGGTGGGTGTGGGCCCACAGGGAGGTTTTGGGGGCCAAGCCCTGCTCTGGCTTACCTGGTGTTTTGGGAGCAGCCTGGTGGAGATCCCTGGGAGCTGGCAGGGCTCAGTGAGTGGCTGGACCTCTGATCCCAGCCTTTTCCCTGGGACACACAGCCTGACTGACCCCCCTTTCCCTCACCTTCCCCATGCTCAGGAGCCGTACAAGGAAGGGGATTTTCACTCTGAGTCAGTGACTCCCTGGCTTCTTGTTGCTTTTCCTTGGTGTTAGTTTTTCTTGCCCTTGGGGAGGGAGTGGAGGTGAGGATCTGCTGCCTCCCCTTGCTTTGTCTACCTCAATATTTTATTATGGCAGGGAAAAAAACAAATCAAAAGAGAAAACAACTAGAGACATGCTGATTTCCCCCCCCTCTTACATCTGTTTTCTGCTTTTTCACCTTTTAAAATATTTTTTCTCTCCCTGTTTCCTTTATTTTCTCTCTTCTTCTGTATTTTTCTCTCCTTTTTCTCTTTATTTTTTCTCTCCTTTTTTCTCTTTTTCCTTTTTTGTAATTTTTCCCTCTTCTTCCGTTTTTTTCTCTCTTTTTCCTTTCTTTTACTCTTTTTTCACTTTTTCTCTCCTCCTTTTTCTGCTTTCTCTTTTCTCTACTTTTTCTCTTTTTCTTCTCTTCTTTTTCGATCCTCTTTTTTCCATTTTTCTCTCTCCTTTTCTCATTTTCCTTTCCCCCATTTTTCTTTTTTCCTCTCTTTCTCTCCATTTTCCTTTTTCTCTCCTTTTTTCCTTTCTCTGTTTCTCTTTTTCTCCTTTCTCTCNTATTTCTTTTTTTCTTTTTTCTTCTGTTTTTCTCTCATTTTCCCTTTTTTTCCCCTCGTATTTCCTCCCTCTCTTTTTCTCCTTTTTTCTTTTTCCTCTTCTGCTTTTTCTCTCCTTTTCCCTCTTTTTCTCTCCTATTTCCTCCCTCTATTTTTTCTCCTTTCTCTCCATTTTCTTTTTCCTCTTCTGATTTTTCTCTCCTCTTCCCTTTTTTCTTTCCTTTTCCCTCTTTTTATCTCCTATTTCCTCCCTCCACTTCTTTTTCTCATATTTCTTTTTTTCTATTTTCTTCTGTTTTTCTCTCATTTTCCCTTTTTTTCCCCTCGTATTTCCTCCCTCTCTTTTTCTCCTTTTTTCTTTTTCCTCTTCTGCTTTTTCTCTCCTTTTCCCTCTTTTTCTCTCCTATTTCCTCCCTCTATTTTTTCTCTTTTTCTTTTTCCTCTTTTCTTCTGCTCTTTCTCTCCTTTACCCTCTTTTTGTCTCCCCCTTTCCTTCTTTTTCTCTCCCATTTCCGCTCTCTGTCTTTCTTTTTCTCTCCTCTCTTTCTCTCCCTCTCATTTTCCCTNAGACGTTCTCGTGCGCTGCCGCCAGGCCCCGAGGTAAGAGCCGTGCCGGGGGAGCTCCGCCGGGACTGCGGGACCCGTAGGGAGTCACACGGCGGCCGGCTCGGAGCCCTGAGCGCTCGCCGCTTCCCCCGGCTCCGTCGCGTCCCTCTGGGCTCGCCCTGGATGAGGGGAGCCTCTTCTTGTCCCCACCTGGATTTGCCGTGGCGGGAGGGTCTGGGGGAGCTTGGAGAGGTCACCGCTGCCCCGTGGGTGCCCCTGCATGCCCCGGTGCGATCCTCGGCTCCGCTCCTGCCCCCGCGGTTGTTGTTTGTTTCTTCAGCTCGGAACTGCGGGAGAGTTTGAATGTGCCGGGCTCGGTCTCGCAAAGCCCCTCGCGGGCATGGGTGTCCTCTTGTGGTGGCCACCTCCTCATGCTGGAGAGCCAGGGCACGGCGAAAGTGAAGACGTGCGAGTGACAGCCGGCCCAGCAATCCTGACTTTTCTTGGCATTTTTTTCTCCCTTTGGGAAGGGCAAAGCCCAGCTTGCCCACACCCCTGAGCAGTCGGGAGGCAGGTCGGAGTGCGGGCAGGAGCGGGCTGTGGGATGCTNCGGGCCCGGGGCCGTGCCGGGGCTGGGCCGATCCGAGCCGGGGCTGGGCTCCGCTGATCTCCGGCCGTGCCGGGGCCGGGCTGAGGGGGTTTGGGGCCGTACCGGGGCCGGGCTGAGGGGGTTTGGGGCCGTGCCGGGGCCGGGCTGAGGGGGTTTGGGGCCGTGCCGGGGCCGGGCTGA
>VXBB01022933.1:160936-183672 GCA_013399915.1 Illadopsis cleaveri
CCCCACCTGGATTTGCCGTGGCGGGAGGGTCTGGGGGAGCTTGGAGAGGTCACCGCTGCCCCGTGGGTGCCCCTGCATGCCCCGGTGCGATCCTCGGCTCCGCTCCTGCCCCCGCGGTTGTTGTTTGTTTCTTCAGCTCGGAACTGCGGGAGAGTTTGAATGTGCCGGGCTCGGTCTCGCAAAGCCCCTCGCGGGCATGGGTGTCCTCTTGTGGTGGCCACCTCCTCATGCTGGAGAGCCAGGGCACGGCAAAAGTGAAGACGTGCGAGTGACAGCCGGCCCAGCAATCCTGACTTTTCTTGGCATTTCTTTCTCCCTTTGGGAAGGGCAAAGCCCAGCTTGCCCACACCCCTGAGCAGTGGGGAGGCAGGTCGGAGTGCGGGCAGGAGCGGGCTGTGGGATGCTCTAGGGAGCTCCCCAAATTGCTGAGGGCTTGGACACCGCCGTGCCGTGCCGTGCCGCCCTCCTAGGCAGGGATGCTGGTGCCTGTTTACTTTGTCACAGCCTGCAGCGGGTCCTGGGCAGGAGGTGCGGTGGGGAGGGTGCGATCCTGCCGGCTGCATCAGCTCCAGGGACAGCTCTGGGTGTCCGGAGCAGGAATTTGGGTGCGTCTCCTTTGCTTCATGTCCTAACTCCTGTAAACTAGCAGCGGTTGGACTCAGCACACGTGCCTGCCAGGTGAAGGGGTGATGGCCTGCAGGAGTTTTGCAGTGTCGTGGACACAAATTACAGTCCCAGCTTCCTTCACGAGTTTTTCGGATGCTGTGCTGTCTGCAGAGAGCGCTGAAGGTGTTTTGTTAGGGGCACGGAGTGGCTTTATTGAGTTTGTCTGGTGGGTGTCCCCCCCGCCCCACCTCCCGCCTAATCTGGGTGGGAGTCGGAGCTCGGGTTACTGCAGCTAATCCCAGACTACAGCCCGGTTTGTGGGGCTGTAATCTGTGAGCACAGCCCTCCTCCCCGGCGGGACCTGGAGCCTGGGAGGCCGGCTGGGTTTCGGGTTTTTATTGCCGCGCTGGGGATGCGAAAGGCGCAGGCAGATGGATGCACGTGTGTGCAGCAGCCGTGCTCTCGGAGTGCAGGCGGGCTGGGATCGGGCCGAGCATCCTTCGTGCTCCCTAACAGCCCCAGGGTGGCTCTGAGCCAGCAGCTGCATTGTGGTGTCCCCAGCACTGGTGAGAGCCCCTGCCTCTCTGCCGCCCTGTCGCTGCCTCTCTGTCGGAATCTGACACCCCTCAGCCAGGTTTGAGTTTCTTCTCCATGAGGTATGTGCTTGGAGGCTTGCTGGTGCTGAGTGGTCACAGTCCTGTCCTGAACTAAGGTCTTGAGATGTGGAGTGAGCCTGCTCCTCTTGTTTTAGACCATGTGCCTTTCCAGAGAGGCCCAGCCCCCCCCATGCTACTTCTGTGGGGTGTCAGGGGTAGCTGGCTGTTCCTCCTGCTGTGCTCCTCTTGCTGCCCCCAGATACCAGCAGGAGCTGGGCGCCTGTGCCATGGAGCTGGAAGTTTTGTGGCTTTTAGGGAGTTTGCTTTAATTGCTGCAGAGTTTTGAGGTACAGGGACTTGGGGATGTTGCTGCTTCTCCCTGTGCATGAGAGGCTTGGGAAGTGTTTGTGCTGGGGATGCAGTGGGACCCTGGGTGAGGTCTGGCAGGAGCCCCATCCCTCTGTCCCACTTGTGGCCCTGGGATGAAGTGAACATCCAGGGGATGCATCCAGCCGTGCTGCCTGCAGCACCAGGGTGGTACTGGCAGCTCTAGGGGGGCCTGTGTCTCGCGGAGGGGGAGGATCAGCCCTTCTGCCCTGCATGATGTGGGTTAAGTCACTCTCTGCTTTCCTGAGATGAGCACAGGATCGGCTAATGCAGGATGGAGAGCTGCCACTGTCTCAGCTCCCTCCTTAGCCAGTGTTTTAGCAAAATCCGTGCTTAATTTGGTTTGAATCTCGGCTCCGTCTTTCATCAGGCCAGCAGGATGAAAGCCATAGGCCAGATCTCCTCACGGGGCCAATTTGGGCCTGTTTGTGGAGAGATTTGATCTCCCCTGAATGTGTGCACGGCCCCCCTCATTGTTAGTGCCACCAGCTTCCCCTCTGCTGGGACAATAGTGCCTTGAGTCCTCTCGGGTAATCTCCCCCCTTATCTCCCTTCTCTTCCGTAGCCTCTGTCCCTGTCAGGCAGGAGGGTGGGAGCTTTGGGAAGAGCCAATTATGCAGATGGAGAAGGAGAGGTGCTGTGTCAACCAAGGTCCCTTTTTGGGGAGAGGGAGTGAGAAGAGGATATTCAACATATCTGAGCTCTTCCCTACTTACCTCTTCTCTGTGCTCCTGGAAACACTACCAAGAGATCCTGCGATGGGGTCAAGGATATTTGGGGATCCCCTATTGCTTTCTGTTCACTTGGCCACACTGGCTTTTCCCCAGGCTGGTTCCTCTGCTTCTGGGGCTGTGGTCATGAGGCAGAGCAAGGTGACCCTTCCTACCAGTGGTTTGACTTTCTGTGGGTGGGCTGGCTGACCTGATGGTCCAGCTCAGGTGAAGCCGTGAGGGAACAAGGATCCATGCCTTGGAAACCCACCTCTGCAGCTTTATTTTGGCACGTCCCAGGCTGGATCCTGCACTCCAAAACTGGCCTGGCTGAAGCATGGACGGCACAGGTCTGTGGCTGGGGGTGGTACTGTGAGGGTCCTAGGGAGGGGTACAGCATTTTTTTGCCGCCCCAAAAGTACAAGGGCAATTAGCAGCCCCACTTGGGGTTTTGTGTGAGCCTTTAAGGTCTGATGGGTCTTTTCTTTCTGCTGGTGAGGAAGTTAACAAGTTGCTATGTCCACTGCCTGCAGGTAGAAGAAAGCACTGAAGAGGCAGCAAAAGTAGATGTAGAAAAAAATGGTAAGGGTGGAAAGGAGGCAGTTGTGGAGCCAACCATAATGGGGGAGTGTTTTGAAAGCAAACCACTTTTCTAAAAAGAAAACTCAAGCTCAGCAGTCAAGCTCAGAGGTTTTTTTCTTTTCTCAGTGCTGTGTAATAATTGTTAAATATGGGGGATACTTTGTAAAATAGAATTCGAGGGAAGGGGGGAAGTGAGGATGGAGCAGAATTTCAATTTAAGTTTGGATAGGGGTACAAAGCCCCTTAGTTCCCCACTTCTACTTAATGCAGCTGTAGCTGGGCTTGACAAGATGCTGACCAGAGCCTGTGGTAAATGTTTTACGGTACCGTGTATCAGCCAGATCAATTCTACTGTGCTTGAGGGAGTGCAGATAAAATGCCTAAAAGATTCCCCTGCTGAAAGCGATAGGACCATCATTTATGCCGGAGGAGACGGATTTAGTCGCCTGACATTTATTTGGCCACGGTGTGCTTTGCAGATTTCACACCCGGGGACGATAGCCAACCTGATGATGTCAGATGTGAGCTGGAAGAGAAGGAGAAATCACGCAAAATCTGGTGCTGCTCCTCTTTAGCCAAGCAGCTGAGTTGTGCTGAGTGCCTTGGTTGTTTTACTCCAGTGCTTTAATGGAAGGTGCCCGGCAAGAGCGGGATGTTACTGAAGCGGCGCGTCCCAGTGTGACACGGCAGCAGAAATAGCTCCGTAATTTACGTCATTTCTTTCCCTCCTGTTTTGCCTTTAGGTCGTTTGAAGTCCAATCCGAGCGACCATGAGCGCGCTTGACTTGACTTCCATCCTGGATTTCCTGGAGACGGCCAACTTGACGGAGATCAACTGGACGTGCAACAACGGCGAGTGCATCACAGTGGATGCGACAACATGCCCCGGCACGCTCAACAAGAGCGCCCTGCTCTACACTCTGTCCTTCTTCTACATCTTCATCTTCGTCATAGGCCTGGTGGCCAACTCGGTGGTGGTGTGGGTCAACCTGCAGGCCAAAATGACCGGCTATGAAACCCACCTGTACATCTTCAACCTGGCCATCGCCGACCTGTGCGTCGTGATCACCCTTCCCGTGTGGGTCGTCTCGCTCATCCAGCACAACCAGTGGCACATGGGCGAAATCACCTGCAAGATAACCCACCTGATATTTTCCATCAACTTGTACAGCAGTATCTTCTTCCTGGCGTGCATGAGCGTGGACCGCTACCTCTCGGTGGCCTATTTCACCAACTCCAGCAGCCGCAAGAAGAAGATCATCCGCCGCTGCATCTGCATCCTGGTGTGGCTCCTGGCCTTCTCCGCCTCCCTCCCGGATACCTATTTCCTCAAGACTGTCTCCTCCAGCAACGAGACCTACTGCAGGCCCGTTTACCCCGAAGAGAGCTTCAAGGAGTGGTTGATTGGCATGGAGCTCATCTCCGTGGTGCTGGGCTTCCTCATCCCCTTTCCCGTCATCGCCGTGTTCTATTTCCTCCTGGCCAAGAGCATCTCCGCCTCCAGCGACCAGGAGCGGAAGAGCAACGGGAAGATCATCTTCTCCTACGTCGTGGTGTTCCTGGTGTGCTGGCTGCCCTACCACGTGGCCGTCCTGCTGGACATCTTCTATAGCCTCCACTTCATCCCCATCAGCTGCCAGATGGAGAACTTCCTCTACGCCACCCTCCACATCACCCAGTGTTTCTCCCTAGTCCACTGCTGCGTCAACCCCATCCTGTACAGCTTCATCAACCGCAACTACAGATACGAGCTCATGAAGGCCTTCATTTTCAAGTACTCTGCCAAAACTGGCCTCACTAAACTCATCGACGCCTCCAGAGTGTCAGAGGCAGAATACTCAGCTCTGGAGCAAAATGCCAAATGACTGCAACCCCAGAAAGAAACTCCCTTGACTCTCTGACATGACGTGGTTTTTTTGTGTGTTACAGTTTGTTGTTTATTTTATTTTTTTTTTTACCCCTTCCTTTCAATGTGCTTGTTATGAACGGGGCATGAATTCCAGCCTACAAAAGAGAGAGGACAAAGTGTAATTTAAGAGTAGGATCAGTTGCAAAGTGGAAGTGGTACCAAAATGAAAACCTTTTCTCCTCCTAGCCCAGTGTGGACTCCTCAACAACGCTATGCAAATGGAAATGACTTCCTAGCAGACAAAGCCATTGTGTACCATAGATAACATGGATAAGCTTCTCCTTCCACGTCTTGATTCCCTCTTGTCTCCTTGTGTATGTTTATATATATAGTGTGTGTTGTATTTAAAAGCTCGAGACTTTATTTTCTGCCTCTTGGTGTACCTTATACAAGTGTATTTGAAAATTAAATATATTTTTATCATGTATTTGAAGTATATTGCTGATGAGTGTATCCAGAGTGCTGTAGTCTGTGTGTTAGGTGGCCATTTGGCTCCAAAGGGATGCTGATAAATAGGATGGAAATGATCTCTTGGGAGCATCCTCCCTGGCTGGCACACTTTACAGACCGTGGCTTTATGTGGTGTCACACCCACAGGCTGGAGCATGAAATATATGTAGTGTAATATAGCTGCCATCATGTTAAAATTAACAGTATTGTCAGAGTCCTTAACTCCTACACCCCTGCTTCACCAGGCTGTATCCTCCCGCACAGAGTGAGTGATCTTACTGCTGAGAGTTGTCTCTATTTGTAAGTTATTTTTGTAAAATAAAGATCTGAGAAAAAAACCCAAAACTGTGCCTACCAGTGGTTTGACTTGCCAGCCTTCTCCTCAGGGAAAAAAAAAAAGCCGAAAAGGAGGAATCTCAAGGCCACCCTCTGTCCTTTGGTGCAGGAGCAGACAGATCAGTCAGAGTTTTCCTGGTGTTTGGTGGCCAGAAAGAATTTATGGAGGAATGGGAGATGGCACTGGAGCATGGTGAGCAGGGAAGGGGTGGGAGGAGTGGGTCTGTGCTGGTGGGGAAGGTAAAACTGATAGATTTATAGGGTAAAAGCTGCTGGGAATGATGAAAAGCTGTGTTTGTAGCTTAGAAATAAACACAGGGAAGGAAAATACGGAAGTGCGCAGATGGAGCGGATATCTGGACTAATCCAGGTTCAGCCCTCTGGTTTTTGCTGGCGATGGAATTGGGGGGTTAGCGGTCCTGACAGCACTAAATCCCTTTTTATCTCTTCTTGCCTTTGTTGTGGATTTGCAGGGCCGTGGTGTCCGAGTGTGGGGCAGGATCCAGGCGCTGTGGGATGCCTGAAGTGGAGCTTTAAGCCAGCAGAGGACTTGAATCGTGGTGGTGTTCACCTCAGGACAAGGTATTCAATGTCAAGTCAGTGATGTCTCCCAGCCGTGTTTGCTGCTCCATTTAAATTCCTGTTCAATCCAAGCATGCCCTCATCCCTCTGTGATCCCAGCAGCCAAACAATTTGGGAATGACTGCATTTTGTTTCTTCCTACACGTTACTGCCTCCTCACAGGTCGTCCTGTAAAAACAGATGTTAAGTCTGCCATCCCTTCCTCGTGCAGGTGTTGCTAAAAAAGCACCAGTCCATTCCCAAATGGGGAGAAATCCCAAAAGAAAAAGGATTTCTGTCAGGGTGGAGTGCAGGCATAGCTTTTTGTGCTGATGCTCCTTGTACACTGTGGGTGTTTTGAGCTTCCTGTAAACCTTAAGATGCTGCCAAACTGCAAGGAAAGTTCTCCCTTGTGCTGACACTTGAACTTGGTTAATGCTGAGAAATTAATCCCCTGTTTTAGCTGGGCATTGCTTCCCTTCTCTCAGCATCCCAATGTGCAGCTGTGTGTCCTCCCCAAAGGTGCTGGACACAGCTCTGGCATCCTGCCCCTGTCCACCTGTGGGGTGTTGCTCATTTTAGAGCAGCAGAACTGTTTCAGTTGAGGTTCCCTCTCAGGCAGTGGGTTGTTCTCACGTGGTGCTGTAGCCTTACACTGAAATGTTTTTTTCTTCCCCTCTGCAGTTTGGTATTCACAGAGTGGCGTCAGCCCTGCACGCAGCCTGGGTGGTGCTGAGTGTTGGGGAGGTCCTGCAGAGCTGCTGCTTAAACCACACTGATAAAGTCTCCAGGCCTCTTCCTTGGGGAGGTGAATCGTGGTGTGATGGTGCCTTTTCCAAGAGCAGGGTCAGACAGGGAGCAGGGAAAGGTCAGGACCGTGACCCTTGCTGTCAATACTGTGCAGGCATGGATCCTTTCCAGCTCCTCGATGGGAAAACCTGGAGCTGAGGACTCACCTTGTCCCTTGAAAGGACAAGTGGAGCTGGGAGGCAGCACCTCCCACACCAGCAGTTTGAGAAGTGAGAACACTGTTCTCTGCAGGGATTGGCACTGCTGAGTGGCCCTGAGGTGGCCGTGACTCTGTGGGAAGGGGGAGAGTGGGCAGAGGATGGGAAATGAGTGGAGGGCAGAACAATGCAGGGGGACAGGAGGGATGGAGTTTGTAATTGTCATGTATTTCTCTTTAGGACTTTGGTTTCATGCTAAAAATCCTTAAAAATCAAACTGGCAGAGGTGTAATAGCTAAAAACTTGTCTGTGTTCTAGGAAGCTTTTCTCCTGTGTGGCACAACACTCCAGCTGGTGTTTGCACTGAGACCAAAGCGTGGATCTGGACTCCTTAGAGACTGAAATTAGGGAATTTATCAGCAGATAGCAGGTGAGTGAAAACAGGTGTCTTCTGTGAAGTGACTGTGACTTAGAGGGATTGATGTGATGGCTGTTGTCACTTTGTTTGGCCAAACATCCTGAGCCTGAAACTTGGGGTCTTCAGGAAGAATTTCTTCATGGAAAAATATGTTAAGCTTTGGAAGGGGCTTCCCAAGGGAGTGATGGAGTCCCCATCCCTGGAGGTGTTCAAGAAAAGACTGTGGCACTCGGTGCTCTGGGCTGGGTGACAAGGTGGGGATTATTCACAGGTTGGCCTTGGCTGGAAAAGACCTCCCAGACCATCAGAATGATTCTGTAATTTTGTTTTATGAAGGGTCCCTGCTTCTTCCTGCTGTGGCTTTGTGGCTTCCTGTGCCTGGGGATCCCCCATGTTCCTCTGACACCTGCAGGTGTCCATGGGGATTCAGGTCTTACCTTTTCCAGGAGGTCGAATTCACTGTGTTAAGGCTTGGCTGGAAAAATGATTAAAACCCAAACATAATCCATAATCTTGAGCGAGTTCTCCTGCTTAACTCTTGGGCTTTCTGCTGAAAGTCTCTCCACGTGCCTCGGAGGCAGGCACTGAGCAAATAAAAATACACCTGCTCCGTGAGAAAGGCTTTATTTCTCTTCTTCCACGGACAGTGAAGTGCTGCTTTATTGTTCCTTAAACACAGCTTTCCTTTTTATGAGCCATAAGCGACGCTCAGGTGCAGCACAGTGACTTTAAATCAGCTCCTCTGGCGTTACACAGATAATGTACTGTAAGGAACACCCAACTGGCCCCTTTCTCCTTGTGCTAATTCATGGTTTCAGTGACTTTAGGTACTCTCCTTTCACGAGTTCACTGAGCATAAAAGCCAGTTAAAATTCCTAAGAAGCAAGAAATAACTCAGCTGTGAGCAATATTGAAGCATGCGGGGGTGGGGGCAGCACTGCCAAAGCCCAGCTCTTAATTCTGAGAGTTTCTCCATGAGAAGAGTGCAGCTGGCACTTTAAAAAGTGAAGGGGTGTGGGGCTGAGCAGGGCATGATGTGGTGGGGCTGGGTTTTGGGGGGAATTGGTGTGTGCAGAGCCCGGGGTTTGCCTTTAGCCTCCCTGCTGCATTAGGATGTGTGGCTGAAGAGCATCTGAGCCAGAGTCTGCTCTGACTTACACCCTGGATCTGCAGTAAGATAATGCTGCCGATTTAAAAGGAGCTCTCTGGGATTTATAGGGCTTTTTATAAGCAGGATCAGGAATTTCAGCCATAATCCTGTGCAAAAGTATGGCTGTGAGTGCTGATGTGTGCATCTGCATGGCTAATGCAGAGTAATACCCACGTCCAGCCAGAGCTCAGAGATGAAATCACAGCAGCACAGCACAGGATAACCATGGCAGTTTGCCCCCACAAAAGTACTTGCATTACAGGGTTATAATGGGATTCAAACCAGGCTCCCAAAGATGCTGGCATGGATAAGCCAGCTGTAACTCTAAAACATTGGCATTCCAGCACTGTCACGAGGAAAACCAGCCTCCTTCCACTTTGGTAGCTGCTGTTTAAAAGCAATCATTATTATTATTTTTTTAATAGAGGTCTTGATCTCCCTGTTTTTATTGTGGGAAATACATGCATGGTCTTGGCTAAAGGAAATGCTGTAACTTCATAGTGCCAAGGAGACAGCAACATCCCAGTGATGTGAATCCAGGGAGAGCCCTCAGTCCTAAAATACTGAGTGGGATGGCACTGGAGTGAGCATCAGAGTAAGGCTTTGGGGGGTTTTAAACTTACTGAATAGGTACAAGAAAGCACTGGGAAACCAACCAGACCCTCTGCAGTTGATGCTTCTTGTCATCTTCTGGTTTGAAGCCAGCTCTGATGATGGATGGTGCCTCTTGCCTTTAGGTTAAGGGGGGAAAAAAAACCTCAAGCCCCTCTCGTGTTTGCTGTCTGTACAGTGCTATTTCCAGACTAAAGAAAAAGAGTTAAATTACATTTTAACAGAACAATACTGACAACAGCAAAGGTCAGGAAACTTTTACGTAAGGTCACCCTATCGATTGCAGCAGTGAAAGGAGAGACATCAAATACTTGGCCATGAAAGGCTGAAAAGAAGTAAATTCAGCATGAGATATTGAAACCCAAGCCTCTTTCATATGTGGCAGAGCCTCTGACATAGCAGGTTTACTGTTCAAGCTGAGATATGTTGCCTTGCCAACATATATTCTGAGTTACCCAAGCAGATTTAATGTTTTTGCAGTGGTGACTTTTCCCTTTTATTTTTTTTTGGGGGAGGACGGTTTTTTTCTTTTCAAAAAAGAAAAAAAAAAATTGTTGCAGAAGATTTCAAACCTACCTAGGAAATGACCTTAATCAATTTAGTTCCACCGACGAGTATGAAAACTCAGATCTTTCTTTTTTGCTTTCTCTGAACATTGTCTTGCCCGCATTGAGCAGGGTGACCGAGTCACAGCTTGAGAGAAAAGTGTGTTTTGTTTGTTGTTTTGCTGTGGGTTTTTTTTTATCCATCCAAGTGGCAGCTCTGTTTTGTCCAAAAGGATTGACGTGACTGACAAGTGTTTTGAATTTCTAAGCTCCGAGGTCTCCAAATGCATGAAAAGCGACTGACACACACATAAAAATGTAAATCTTTGGAAAACAAGCACCAACTACGCACAAAAAACATAACAATTCTGCAAAAGGGTGACAGACGCTGCATTCATTCTGGGGTTTTTTTTCCCTCCCTTTTTCTTTTTAATAAGCCAGTCTTTCTGGGCCACCTACAGGCACATTTGTGTCTCCTGCAGTGGGGAATCGATGCACAATAAGGCAAAGTCATGGTTGTGCATCAGGGTGGGTCTTTCTGCAGCTCCCATCATCACCAGCTCGCCAGGATCCCTTCCCATCAGCTCCATGTCCATCGGGGTCACTCCCTGGATCTTGATCCAATGGGCACACGACACCCCAGTGTCCTCATTGTTTGGGGTTTGGGCTCTGGGAGTCCCAGGGGAGTGAAGCCAGGGGGCAGGACTGTGCCTCCCACCCTGTGCATCCCTGAGAGTGTTGTCCAAAGGCTCCTGGAGCTCTGGCAGCCTCGGGGCCGTGCCCATTCCCTGGGGAGCCTGGGCAGTGCCCAGCACCCTCTGGAGGAAGAAGCTGTTCCCAATATCCTGCCTGACCCTGCCCTGGTACAGCTCCGTGGCATTCCCTCCTGTCACATGTCCCCACAGAGTGACCAGAAGGTGTGAGAGGGAAGGAAAGGCACATCTCTGGTCTCCCAAGTAGCAAGCTGGCTTCTCCCCTCTTCCAGGCATCCCATCACAGCCTTGTGGTCACTCACTGCCCTGGGCAAAGACTGTTTGGCTCAGGATTATCCATGACAACCAGAGGGAGTTACTCTAGAGAGTATTTGAATCATTTTTGCCTCCTGGTAACATATCTGAGAGCAGACCACCTGAATGCAGGATGTGACTCCACAGAGCAGCCCAGGAGCCCTCTGTGGCATGGCCCTGCTCCCTCCTGGCTCTCTTTTCCCTTGTGGCAGGATCCAAGCTGTGGGAATGCTGCACTGTGTGGAGGAGGCTGAGCCCTCGATGACACAATCTGGAGCTCTTGTCCCCAACTCAGCCACCCTGTTCCAGGGCGTGCTGGAATCTCAAGGTCATGCCTTTGGTGGGTGGCAGCTTTCTAAAGAGGAGTGATGGTGGGGAGAGAGGTTTTCTTCCCGATTCCCATCCTGTCTGGCCTGGTGAATGCCACGTTTTGGTTGAGGGGTCTGAGAGAGCAAGGGGAGCAGTCAGCTGGAAAGGCCCATCCTGCAGCTTCCCCTCAGTTCAGCTCCAGTGCTTCCTCATGGCTGCTTTATGGGAAGTCGGCTGGCAGAGGAGAATCCATACCTTCCCTTTGCACTCCATCCGTAAAACACCAGAGTGTTTGGGATTCCTGCTTCCAGGAGAGAATAGCCCTCATTGTAATCCTGGAGAATAAAACAGGAGAGGGAGAGGGAGACTTCCCCATGCACACTCCAGCTCCCTCGGCTGAGAGGCAGCTTTGCTCACCCCCGTTTGATTTTTGGCATTATTCGAGGCTTTCTAAACCTTGCCTGAGTTCTGTCTGTCTGTGGAGCAAATGCCAGGCATTCTTTGCTCAATCTAATTATGGGATGAGGGTGATGGAGCTTAGGAGATCCCTGGGAAGTGAAGGAAAGTGGATTTTTCCGTCAGCAGCCCTGGTAGTTTGCTGTCTTCCCTGGACACTATCCCAGCTCTTTTGCACCTGGTGGTTTCTTGGCCCTGCCTCTGCCAAAGGTACTTCAGGATGAAAGCCTGGATTTCAGGTTGGAAACTCCCAGACAGGTGAACAGCCTGTGTGTCTGAGAGGGGTGACTGCTTGGCTCAGCCCCTGGAAGTCTGGATGTAAACCTGAAGTGCATTAAACCTTCTCCAAGAGCGGGGAATGGGGGATGTTCACACTTTGAAAAGCTTTCTGAGCTTTCCAGTGTCTGCTGCTTCCAGTCAGGCTGGAATCCAAAAGTGCAAAGGCCCACGAAAGTGATTAATAAGAAGAAAAACCAGACCCTGAGACAGGTTCAGCTCCACGACAGCTCTGAAATCGTGGGCTTGCAGCAGTCTCCTGCTTTCCTCAGGTAGGTTTGCTCTTGGAGAGCTGGAAATCCATTTTTCACGCTGCATTCGCTTCCAGGTGCTGTTTGTATAAGAGTTAGGAATGCCTCCAGGTGTAAAATTTCCAGTGTCTGCTGGCATCTGTGTCTTATACTCCTTTATGTGTCCGGAAGGTCTGGTCCAGGCAGTTTGGGGAAGTGAGGGGGATTTACTTGCAGGGTGGGTAAGTGCTCCTGTACACGTGGCCTTCTCCCTGAGCTGCCCATAGGTCTGGGGACAGTCTCTTTTCCCTGAAGTCAGTGAGAAATTCCAGGACACCTCTCAGCCTGGATTTCTTCCTAGGAAGTTTCTTGTTTTCCCCCTGCTCTGAGAGACCATAGCTTGTTGCCTGTTGGGAAGGAGAGGCTGTTTCCCATTTGTGCCAAGGAATGTCTACGCAGGAAAAAATGCCTTTGGAGGTGGTACAACCCCAGAGATGAATTGTTGTCACACAGACTGAAAGGAAGCAATGTGCAGCACCAGAAATATCACTTGGGATCTCACAAATCCCTTCTCCTTTCCTTTGGTAAGTGACCAACCCTTCCCACTTTCCAAGCAGTTGGAATACATCCATGTTGCTGGGGAGCTAAAGCTGTCTCAGCTTGCAGGGTGATGGAAAAGGGAACTTTAAATGAACTGCAGGTTTGTGTTACACATGTTGCACACGCTGCACCTTCCTGCAGGGAGTCATCCTGAGCTGATTTAATCACCTTTCCTCTTCCACTGACAGCTGGAGTTGTGCATTAGAGGAAGATTATAAAGGAGAACAGTTCAAAACAAGGCTCTGAGGTAACCCATCAACCCATTCCTCATAGGAGAGGGATGGAGACAACAGCTGGGGGAAGAGCAGAGCTGTTTGACTGTTTCCAGGACCTGTGATTCACAGCTAAGGAAGGTTTTTTTCCCCTTTGCTGCTCTAAGATATAAATTGAGCTGCCCTCTTAACCAGAAACACATTCAGTTCTGATTTTGAGTCAGCTGAGGTGTTGTTTGAACTTTATCATAGTGTGCAGCCTCTCTGGGTGCTCCTGTTGTTCACTTGCAAGGAATGAAGTTGAGAGCTTGGAGACTGTTTTTAGCAGCAGCATCTGCATGCATTGGGATGGATAAAACTGATCAGGTGCTTTTCTGGATTGACTGCACTGTTCTCTGCCTCCTGTGCTCTTCTTGCCCTCCTCCTGCAAACCTGAGGCTGGGAAAGCTCTTTTTCCTCCAGCTCCAGGAGCCTTATCTCTGCCTTACAGCCAGGAGCAGGGCCCTGTCCTATCTGGTGCTGCAGGCTCTGGGCGAGCCTGCTCCTGGAATCCAGCAGGGCTGGAACGAGCTCCAAGGTCTCTGCTCCTCTTTTCCAGGTCCTTTTCTGCTGAGGGATGTTTCTCTGGGGCCCTTGATGCACATGACAAGGGGTGATGCTTTGTAAAAGCCATTTTGGAGCTGGTGAGTGCCTCAGGCCCCCCTGGTGCACTGGTGGTCCCTCTGCTTTGTGAGAAGCAGTATCTCCTGTTAGATTATCCAACAGATTTGGGAAAAACCAGACAAGCCACTCCTGAGGCTAAAAGCAGGTCTGTTTTCCCCCAGTTGTTGAGCAGTTGTGTCCGTGCTGGTTTTTCCAGTGGTGTCTGTGCCTCATGTCCTGATAAAAGCCATGTGCTCCCCAGCATTCCCGGGGGGATGTGCCTGCTTTGGCAGCAAGCCTTGAGCTGCTGGAGTCCAATTCCTACTCCCTCTGTCTGGAAGCCCCTTGGTAGGTGATCCCAGCCCAGGTGAGGGCTTCCCATCCACATCCAGCTGCTCACAAAGATGTGGAGGTCTCTTCTCTTGGCTGTCACCCCTGGAAGTGCCTTTTCCTTGTGGCTCCTGAGGGAGGGGTTGCCCACAGCCCCTTCCAATCCTTGTTTGACAGACTGAACCAGCTTCCTGTGAAACCCCTCCAAGATAACTGAAGTCTCTTTTGGTTTACAGTGAAATCCACTGACTTTTTTATTCCTCCAGCACCAGCAGCCAGTTGTTTCTGTGCAAGTCTAATACAGGTTGGTAATATGTCATGGAATAAAGTTATAGGTTTTTCTCCAGTGCCAGACACTTGGAAGCATCTGGTGAGATAGAGAAGTACCCAGCGTGGATAAATCATGTTTAAAAAGCTTGCAAAATTTAACTGCTTGTTAAACTGCTTTATTTTTTCTTGTGTGTATGCTTCCACCTTGGGGGCATGTCCCCAGCTGGCTGGCAGTGAAAGCCTAGCCCAGAGGATGCTCTGTAGTGGGAATGTTCTGAATTCACTTTTATACCTCATTTACTAGGGATTGCCTTTAAAAGCTGATTCTTCATGAAAAAAAAATAGGTTTCCTTCACTCACTTGGCAAAGGAAATATTTTGTGCAGGGTTCTTGTCAGAGCATCTGTTCCCTTTGTTTAAAACCCAGCTTATTGAGCTGTGCTTTGTAAATGTTTAGCATAGCATATTACTGATCTAGTAATTCCCTGCTCCTTCTAAAAATAGGATAGGATGTCCTCTCAGCTCCAAATACCTTTGCCTGTTGGGACTGGAGTTTTCCAGCTGAGGTGTCTGCCTTGGACTTTTTCCTTCTGGAGAAACACCAGCTCAGAGTGGAACAGCCACTCCTGGGAGTAAAATTGTGGAAAACCAAATAATGTTGCAGGCTGATGCAAACCTGGCTCTTGTGGAAAAGGCAAAGGGGAAAGAAGACAGGCTGTATCAGAGCTTTCCAGTTAATTCCCTGAATATGCTTCTACCTGGACCATGTTTGATCCTTCCTCTCAGTTGTCCTTAGTCTGTGCAAGCCTGAGCGTTTTGGCCACAAAAAGATGGGTAGCCTGTCCTTGGGGGAGCTTTATCTCCATTTGGTGGCTTCCAGTGGGATGGAAAGGGGCAATGAGCTGGCTGGAAACATGAGGAGTTTGCAGTTCATGCTTTTATCAAATTTAAGACCATTTTAAACATAGTTTCTTTTCTTTTTAAAGACAGACCATATCCCAAACTGGAAGAAGTTATGTGGTTTCCAGACCATGTTAAAATCTGGATGAATTAATCACACTGGGGTGTCCCTGGGGTACACCTGAAATCATCATCAAGTTTTGTCTCCAGTTCCACGAGAAGGGCATTGAGGTGCTGGAGTGTGTCCAGGGAAGGGAACAGAGCTGGGGAAGGGGCTGGAGCCCCAGGAGGGGCTGAGGGAGCTGGGAAAGGGGCTCAGCCTGGAGAAAAGGAGGCTCAGGGGGGACCTTGTGGCTCTGCACACGTCCCTGACAGGAGGGGCCAGCCGGGGGGGTCGGGCTGTGCTCCCAGGGAACAGGGACAGGAGGAGCGGGAACAGGGACAGGAGGAGAGGGAACGGCCTCAGGCTGGGCCAGGGGAGGCTCAGGGTGGACAGCAGCAGGAATTTCCCCATGGAAAGGGTGCTCAGGTATTGAAGGGGCTGCCCAGGGAGGTTTGGAGTGCCCATCCCTGAAGGTGTCCAGGGAACAACTTATACGTGTCACTCAGTGCTCTGGGTGACAGCCAAAGGTTGGACTCAATGATCTTGGAGGTCTTTTCCAGCCTAAATGATCCTGTGCTCATAAAGCCAGCAGGATGTGGAGTTCCCCACTCGAAGGGCAGAGCTGACTGCGTTCAGGACCCCCAGTGGTGGCAGCCTGGCAAGGACCAGCACCAGTGGGCAGCTGGTGTGGCTGTTGGGAAAGGAGCATCCCAGTTCTGTAGGTGATGGGCACCTTGGATTTTTGGGCCACCCCCAGCCCTGGGCCTGCAGAATGTGCCAAAGGGGCAGTGGCTGTGGGAATATTCTGCTGAGGAGCCTGTCACCCTGTCACATTGCAAATGGGCGCCAGAGGGAATTGTGTGTTGTTCCCCAGCCTCTGGTAGCAGTGACACGGGGCACAAACAGCCTGGGGTTCAGGAGCTGCCTGGCTGCTCTCCCAGAAAGGAATCTGTGGTGTTTTTCTCTTCGGGGTAGCTCTGAAAATGAAGATATTCAAAGCTAAACAACAACAACAACAAAAAAAATCATGTTTGCATGAGGTAAAACCCCCAGCTTGTTGTTTTTCAGCTGAAATCTCCCACCAAGTTTTCTGCCCACACCTGATAAGACAGGAGGGCGTGGGTGGAGTATTATGGACAATTTCTGGATGCATCATATCCCAGAGATTTACTCCGGGGAGTGATGCAAGGGTACATCTCCCCTGGAACACCCTTTATGTTCAATTCATGAGCGATTTGCTGCGAACAAATGAGGACGGGTGTGATCTGCATGAGAAAAGCTCGGATCAGAGAGGGCCGGGGGCTCCAGCTGCAGGATCCCGCTCCATTCCCTGCCTGCTGGGGTGGCTGGGTGGGCTCAGGACGGCCACCTTGGTGGCAGCCCAGCTTCCAGGGAGAGCAGCAGAGGCAGCTGAGTGGCTCCCAGAGCAGCTTTGGGAGCTGAGGGCGGAAAACTCGCCGGATTAACTCGTCCAGCAAGCCCTGCTCAGCAAAATCTGAGCTGATTCTGCAGGGCTTGGCCTCAGCGTTTATGTTTTGGGGTAAAGAATGGCCAAAGCCTGTGCAAGGCACTGTTATCACTCATCATGCACAGTAAAATGAACTCCTGCAGTGCTGCCCTTGCAGGGACAGAGGCAGGGGTGGTGTTTGGGCAATGCAGGGAGTGCCAGGACCAGGAACAAACTTCCTGAGGATTTAGGCAAAGGTGTAAAAAGGCAAAGACAATTCCTGTAGAATGAGAGGTGGTTTTGACTGCTGCCTTTCAGAGGAGATGGCCAGAGGTTGGGGGGTCTGGCCACTCTTCCCAGTTTTGCTGTTTTACCCTTTCCCATCCCAGCGCTGACCAGGAGGGTTTGGTACCCCAGCTGCCGTTGCCTCTGGCAACCTGTTGCCCTTGGCAACTCTCCTGCCCCGGTGCTTGTGCCCTTTTAACCGGTGTGAAAGGAAGGGCTTCTGCTGGGGTTACTGCTCTTGGAGCTGACATTTCCCTCCTCTCTCAATGACTCCATCCCCTGCTTCTTTTCAGTCCTGCTGGAAATGTTTAGGTGCAAGGGGCACTGCTCAGCAGAGTATTTAGCCCAAGCAGATTAGGGAAAGGCAGGAAGGGCTTCTGATTGTGCTCTATCTGTAGCATAGGTGTTAAAGATGTATTTGTGAGCCAGTCAGAGAAGAATGCTGAGGAAATCCTGTTTGGGTTAATCTTGTTTAATTTTATAATAAAAACCAGATGGCTGGCCATCTGGTGCTTCTTGCAATCAAATATCTCACAATTAACAGTAATTTACTTGCCCTGAGACTTCCATGATCTTCATGTGCTTTTTTTTCCCTCCAACCTGAGCCTGTGTGGTCCCCTCCCAGAGGAAGGCTGAACGTGAGGCTGCCTGTGGAAAGCTGTGATGGAGGGGCTCCAGGGAGGCATCTGCTTTCCTCCTGGATTTCCCCCCACAAAACAGAGGTTAGGCAGCACATCTTGTGATTTTCTGACCCTGTAGGACCCATGTTCAGGATAAGCAAAGTGAAGGACTCTGTAAACCTATGGATGGGTCATTGCAAGGTGTGTAAGTCAGCACTTAAGGCGAATATACAAATTAAATCTCCATTTTTCACCAGGCCGTGGGATTTCTTCAGAGCTCAAAATGGTTATACCTAAAGTGGCTTTGCTACAGCAGTTGGAGTTGTTGGATGTAATTAAATGAGAGGCCATCCTTGGCACTAGGAGAGCTTTCTGAGGGAATTAGCAGCAAAATGCGATGCAGAATAAAATCCATGGAGTGACTAGAGAATCAGAGAATCACAGGATGGTTTGGGTTGGAAGGAACCTGAGAGATCATCTTGTTCCACCCCCTGCCATGGGCAGGAACACCTTCCACTATCCCAGTTTGCTCCAGTCCCCCTCCAGTTGGGCCTGGGACACTCCCAGGGATCCAGGGACAACCACAGCTTCTCTGGGCAACCTGTGCCAGGCCCTCAGCACCCTCACAAAGAACACTTTTTTCCCAATATATACTAATTTTCTCTGCAGTCTCACCTCCAGGAGTTTGAGAGACCCCCAGGATTCATTATTCCCAGAGCTGACATTGGCCTCTTCAGGAACTTCAAGTCTCTTGAATCTGCCCATCCCCAGCCACCTCTGTAGCTGAGCAGCATCAATGGTGAACGGGGATAAATGAATTCCAGATGAGAGCTCTGCATGCTGGTAGGTAGGAGCTCTCCAGGCGTTCCTGGGTGATTGCTGCCTGTTTACTATCCCAAGATTTTTTTTGTTAGCAGATCGAGTGAAAAGAAATGAGCTTTTCCCTTCCTACTCCTCCACAAAATTAGCTTGGTGTGCACTCAGGGAATCAGGCCACGGAGCTAAAGGATGTATTCAGATCCTGGGGTACCTCAGTGCTGCTAGGCTCCACCTCCAAGCTGTTTATTTAAATATAGAGGAGCCTTCTGAAGGGCTCATTCCACCAGGGTTCCCAGAGGGGCTGTCAGGGCAGCAGTGGGGTTGATGGAGCCAGCAGGGATAGGGTTTCACACTGCCCCAGCTGCCAGATGATCCCAGCTCAGCCCAGGAGTGGATCTGACATCCAGCCTGAGCACCTCACCTGCCAGTGCAGATAGGGGCAGCTGGGTAAACAGAGTGCCTGGTGCAATGGCACGAGCACACAGGTCAGCTAAATGGTTATTGTTATTGTTAATGGTCATTGTTAGAGCACTGGGAAGATGCTGCATGTGATGATCCAGGAGCTGTGTGTATAGAATCAGGCATGAGCATTTCTAGGCAAGTGCTGCTCAGCTCACAGTGTCTTTGGGACCTGTTTCCCCCTATTCTTTCTCCCCTTTTCCGGGTGGGACCAGGGCAGACTCTTTGGCCCTTTGATGCTGCTTTCCCCTCACATAATGCAGTTTTTTTGGTTTTTTTTTTTTGCAATGTCTTTTTCTGAAGAAGGAGAAGAATGGATGGGGCTCGGAGCAACCTGGTGTAGTGGAAGGTGTCTCTGCCCGGGGCAGGGGATTGGAATGAGGTTTTTAAGGTCCCTTCCAACCCAAATAGTTCTGTGATTCTCTGATTCAGTGATGGTGGGTAACTCTACAGGGTTTTCCTGAGGGATGTGCTGCTGAGGGATGCATCCTGAGGGATGTCACTAAGGATGTGATTACAAGATTTGCTCCAAACTCTGCTCCAAATCCAGTTTTCCCACCCACCCAGTGATTTATGTGGAGTAGATGGAGGCTGTGGGGCTCTCCAGGTGGGATTGCTCCCACAAGAACATCCCCCATCCATGTTCCTGCATCTGGCATGGCACAAGCACCCACCACAGGTGATGTCTGGTGTGTGTTCTGCCTAAGGGTGTGTGGAACACGAGGCTTGCTCAGTCCTGCTCTTCTCCCTGCCACTTGGACACTTGGAATGATTGACCCTGCAGGTTTCATCACCCCATTCCTGCCTCTCCCCAAGCTGGAATAAGCCTGGATGCCCAGCATACCTCTGGGATTGCCTTGAAGGGTCCCTGCTACCCCTGCTAGGCAGGGGAAAGCCAAGAGGCACTGGGGACAAATAAATGCTGCTGAATCAGCCATGCCAGGAAGTGAACCTTGTTCTTGAGGAGAGCTGGATCTTGCCAGCACAATAGCTGGATTACAAAGCCATTTCCTCCAATTACCTTCTCTGTCAAACCTCTGCGTCGTCTGGCACTGGGAGAGCTCGGATTCAAATTCATTGTGAACCGGGGCAACGACACCAGAGATTTCTAAATTAATATCCTGCCAAGAGGAATTGAGCCTGTTTTTTCCAATCTTGTCAGTTCTGATTCCTTTGCTTGTCAGGGAAAACTTGGGCCTGCCATCTGTTTTCAAGGGCACGGGGTAGGGGAGCTGTGGGTTGCTCAGCCCAGTGCGGTGCAGCTGCAGGGAGCTTTGGGGGGAAAAACGGGAAAAAATAAAGCAAAAAGGCTTAGTGGGCCATTCCTGGCACCTGGCAAAGAGCAGAGGGGGAGACCAGAGGCACAGGGTGCTGGTGAGAAGGAAAAAGAGGGCATGACCTCTTCCTTGGAACAGTGGGAACGTGCACAGCAGAGTGGAGTGGGGTGAATTACTGCCCTCTTCACGTCTGCCCAGTAGAGAGTCGTCAGCCATTCTGGGTGCATTAACCATGGTCTGTTTGCTCCACAGGCTGGATTAAACATATTCAACTGAATGCCAAAGGACTCCTTTGCACTGCAGAACCCACAGACCTTAACATTTCCAGGAAAGGAGCAACTCCTATGGCACTGAGCTGGGCTCTGTCTTACCCTAAATGCATGGGTTTATACGTTGGGATGGCCTTGGGAAGGAGATCTCCACAGCTGATGATGGGAATAACATGGGAAGGTAGGATGTGGAGGAGCAGGGGAAATTGGGATGGTCTGCTTATCCTAGTCCTGTTGCAGACAGATTTCAGGAAGAGAGGGATGCAGAGTGTAGGGCAGGGCTGTGCGGTGGCAGGGAACAGCTCGGTGCCTGGCATGCCTCCTTCTGTAGGAGCAAATTTGGGGCCATGCTTTGTGTCCCTCCTTTTGGCTCGGGGTGGGTGGAGGAGTCTGATGGGGTGGCCCAGAGCTGAGTTCCCCCCCAGCTGGTGCCACTGGGGCTGCACAGCTCCTTTGTCACATCAAACGCTGTCCCTGGGCACCCAGCCAGGGCGTCACCCCTCTGCAAAGGGCCCGTCAGCCCTGGGTGCCAGCATTCCCACCCAGCCCTTGGGAAGGGACACCTGCTTCCCCCCTGCCATCAGCTGCAGCTGCCAGCCTGGGGACTGTCCCTGTGCCTGGGGCTGTGTCCCTTCCCTCCCAGCCCCGCAAAGGCTCCGGGGGCAGGCAGTGCTGTCAGTGCCAGCTGGGAAGGGGGAGGCTGCTGCTGTGCTAGTGGGAATTTGGAGAGGTTTCCAGACTTCTTCCCCGTGAGCTGTTTGTACAAACCATCTGCCTGGCCCGGGCACCAAGCTGGGATCTGTGGGGAGTGTGGTGGAGCTGGAAAGACATGGCCATAGGTGATATCCTTCTCCCTCAGTATTATCCCCACATCCTGCCTGTGGCTGGCTGCACTGCTCAGCTCCTCACAGAAGGCAGGGAAGATGGGCAGCTCTCGGGATGCCCCAGCAGCTGCATGACCACCCCGTTTTTATCACCCGCTGCACGCCCAGCAGCCACTCCTTTATCTCTGTTCCCAGCATCCTGCTGGAGGCTGGAGCTGGAGAAACCCGTCTGTGTCACCCTTGGCTGCTGTGTCCACCCTTCAGGGCCTGGCTGGGTGCTGGGGACATGGCGAGTACTGCGCCTGGGAAATGCCGCTCACGGCTGCCGGGGGCTCCCTCAGCCAGGGCTTTGTAAATCCCGGCAGATGTGGTTTAGAAAACTTCAGCTCCGAGGCACGCTCGCTCTTCAGATGGCTTCCGAGGAAATTTGCACTTCAGTGGCTGCGCGGAAAAATGGTGTTTCAAAGTGAAAATGAAATGGAAACCAGCCTTCCCCCCTCCCTCCCTCCCCCAGCGAAGCAGCGTTTGCAAAGTGGGGCCTCTGTTTTGAGATATTTGAAGCACACAGACGTCCTTCTTTCTGCTTCTTCCGCTTTGCTGTTCTTTTCTTTGCTTCTATTTCCCGTATTTTCTTTATGTCTCGAGTCCATTCCCAGGCAGCTCTCAGCTCCCTCTGTCACCTGTAGGGTGTAGGGTGTCAGGAGAGGGCTGCTGAAGGGCTGTCTGGTGTGTTAAATCCTGTTATTTTCCATTTTCTTGGGGGTAAAGTGTGCTCAGAACTGAAATTCTCTATAGAAACTTCCTGCTTTTCCCATAAATCCAGCTTTATAATTTATGCCAGCTTCCCTGAGGCTGTGCCTGTGAGCCTTGGGTCCTGCCTTGCATGGGAGGGAAGGGGGATGGCTCCCCAGGAGATGCTGGCTTACCTGTGAATAGGGAGCCTGCTCACACTGACAGCTCCATAAAATCCCCCAAATCCTCCGATCCTGCTGCATATCCTTCCCTCTCTGGCTGAGGAGATTACAGGGGCTCCTTTTGGCAAGTGGATGTTCAGGGCAAGGGGCAGTGGATTCAGTTTGACAGAGGGCAGGGTTAGATGGGGTATTGGGAAAATGAGGGGACATTTGGGAAAAATGAGGCTGTGGTTGCCAGAGAAACTGTGGTTGCCTCATCCCTGGAAGTGTCCAAGGCCAGCCTGGACAGGGCTTGGAGCAGCCTGGGATAGTGGAAGGTTTCCCTGCCCATGGCAAGGGATGGAACTGGATGATCTCCAAGGTCCCTTCCAACCCAAACCATTCCATGATGCTGTGTGCAGCATTCCCGTGCCCACACAGCAGATTTAAGGACAAGAGGTTGTGCTGTGTGAACCTCTGCGTGTGTATGAGCTTGGACATGGTGTCCTGAGCATGGAGACCTCACAGGTGGGGATGCAGAGGGATCCCCGAGTGTTGGAATACACAGAGAGGAGCAGAGGCTGTGCTGGATGATGGCTGTGCATCCCAGATCCTGAATCCTGGGGCTGAGCCCTCAGGGATGGTGTGAGGGAGGCCGGCCCGGCTCTGTGGATCCTTGAGCCCCCAGGGATGGTGTGAG
>VXBB01022933.1:183708-203583 GCA_013399915.1 Illadopsis cleaveri
CCCTCAGGGATGGTGTGAGGGAGGCCATGCCAGCTCTGTGGATCGTTGAGCCCCCAGGGATGGTGTGAGGGAGGCCGGGCCCGGCTCTGTGGATCACTGATCCCTCAGGGATGGTGTGAGGGCGGCCATGCCAGCTCTGCGGAGCACTGATCCCTCAGGGATGGTGTGAGGGCGGCCATGCCAGCTCTGCGGAGCACTGATCCCTCAGGGATGGTGTGAGGGCGGCCATGCCAGCTCTGCGGAGCACTGATCCCTCAGGGATGGTGTGAGGGCGGCCATGCCAGCTCTGCGGAGCACTGATCCCTCAGGGATGGTGTGAGGGAGGCCGGCCCGGCTCTGCGGATCGGTGGCCATGGGACCTCCGTGTCCGTGCTTTGTACGAGGAGCTGCTGACGCGGCCTCAGCTGAGCCCAAAGCTCCTTTCAGGAGAGGGAGAAGGGAGCAGATGTCTCATTCTTGCGGCTCACAATGCGGCCCTCCCGGCACAGCGATCCATCAGGGGGCTCGGCATGGCCCCACAGAAAAGTCCCTGACACGTTTTTACAGCAGGGCCAGGTTCTCACCACTTGTGTTGCATTGGTGCCCCTTGACAAATAGCTCTTGGCTCTGGTTTTGTTCAGAGTCACGCTGGTGTCAAGCACGGGGCTCCCATTCAAGTGCCCACCAACAGTGGCCCACAACTCACCATTTCCTCCCCTTTTCTTGCTTTGTTTCCCTGTGACAGTCACTCAGGGATTTTTTTTTTTTTTTATCTCATTGGGCATTTTTAAAGACAATTTTCAAGGAGCAGAGCAGCGCCTCTGTAATACGGGCTATAAAATACCCTGGGAGTACGTGAGGTGAGGAATTCCTGTTTGCATGGTTGTGTTGCTGACATGACATTTAATTGCTTTTTTTTTTTCCTCCTTTTTTTAAGGCAACTTTTCCAACAAGTTGATTTATGGAGCAGGCTGGCAAAGCCTTGAATGCACTGAGAAATATGACTCTTACAGTGAGCCAGAGCATCATTAATGAATGGTTCCTCTTTAAACTGGGAGCTGTGCTGGTAAAACCCATGGAATCCAGTCATACATCCCTAGGTGCACAGTGCCACTGGGACATTCTGCAGGGAGCTTCTGGTTATTAAAAGTTGGGTTTATAATTGAGGAGTGCTTTGTATCCCCTGGGCTGTGGCTTTGTGCTGTGCCTCTCCATCTGCACTGACTCCTCTCGTGTACTTTGTGTGAAGTCAGACTCTTCTGACTTCAGCGAGTTTGTTGTCTGCTCAGAGAGCATTTTCCATCATTGAGGCTGGAAGGGAAGAGGATTTATGGAATGGGGAGCGTGGAGCACCAGCTCAGCACATACCAGAGTGAGTATGTAAGCGCTCACAGGTCAGAGATGGAAGTGCACAAGTGGTCTTGATCATCCTAAAGCCACTCTCTGTTCCCAGGTCCAAGGGCCGAGCTGAGAATGTGCAGCATGGTTTGCACAGGAGCATTTCCAGCTTGTCTAAGGGGAGTTTTCCTTCTGCTCTGGTCTTGCATCTCCTTCTAATTAGTCCCAGCCTGTTAATGGACTTAGAGCTGCCCAGCTGAACTCGTGCTGACAATTCTGCAGGTTTGTTATCTCCTTATGGTCTTAGCCTCCACTCATTTCAATTCTGGCAATGCCACTAGGATGCCTGTGACCTCTCAGGGTTTCTCTCTCCTTCTGACCTGGCGATGTCTCCCCTACTGCCATCGTTATGGAGGTTTTTGGTGGCCCTTCCTGTGTCTTACACTTTGTCTAGAGATCAGCTTCCACTCCAGCCTTTACAGTCATCTCCTGCTTCTTTTCAGCCAGGTAAAGCCTGCGGGGATCCTGTGGCAGATAATGCGAGAGTCTCGCCTGGTAATTAGAAAGTCAGGGTCTGTAATTAAATTTTCCATAAAGCTCTCAACCCCAAGGTGTGCCTTTATCCCTCCATTAATTAGCACAGGGAAGGGACACTCCTGTCTCCTGTCTAGAGGCAGAGGACAAAAACAGGAGCAGGGACGAAACAGAACTGGCTCCTTTGAATGATAAATATTGTTCCCTTCATGCCTTAAATAAAATGAGAGCTTGGCTAAAACCAGTGGGGTTTTAACTCTTGGAAGCACTGACTTAAAACAGAATTGGAGGAAATAGTCCTGGAATAGGCACCAGAGACCTCTTCCAGCGGATTCCTGTCATTCCAAGGCAAGCCCAGCACTACCTGTGTGATTCTTGGGAAATGTTTGTTTGACCTGTTTCTGGGACTGCTGAAATGTTCTTTTTTTGCAAACAGGAGGCTCAGGAGCTCCCACAGTTCCTTGGGTTGGCGTGTTAACCCTCGTGAGCTGTGGCTTTGGGAAGACACCAAGTATTGGAAGCACTGTTAGCACATCATTATTTCCTTTTTAGTTTTTTTTTTTTTGATTAGCAACTTGGAAACAGTTTAAAAACTCTTCCCTGAGAGGGACTGTCTGAGAACATTTTTTCCCCAAACCTTCATTCGGAATTGATTATCCAGTCCTATTTACTGGAAGGAGAACTTGATGTACCTCCATATAAATCTACAGGCAGCAGGACTTGTGCTGCCAGATTCAAAGGGAAGAGAAGAGTCCCCTTGGGCTGAGGGCAATATCCAACAAAAGCAGATAGTGTCTGACAAAGCTTGTTAATATTGAGGATTCAAAGGTGGCTGGGCTGCAGAGCACAGCCACTGGATAGCTGTAGGATGCCTGCTTGAGGACCATGCAGCTGTGCCAAAAAAATGGGGATTCAAGGAAGTCAAAGTAGAGAGGTGAAATGTTTGTTTGTTGGCTGGAGTAACTTAGAAATAAAAATGAAAAAAAAAAATTAAGAAGGTATTTCCGTTCATCCTTTTGAAGGATTTTAGGGGACAGCTGGGAGAAACACTGTCCGAGTGATGGCAGCTGGGCTTTCTCCCCTTGATGAGGGCTGATGGCCACCTTTGGAAGGGCTGCACTGCCATTCCATTCCCAAGCCTCTGAGACTCACATATCCCACTGGGAAGCCAACAGAAGAGCACTGTGAGCTGCTGTGGAGGTGTGGAGGTGAAAGTGTGTTAGGACATGACTCCAATTCACCACCGAGCCTTGGGATTTCTTCCAGGAGGTCCAAGCGTGCTCGGATGTCTTGGCTCTGCACTTGCAGGGATGCTGACAGACAGCTGAGCTGTCGTGGGTGGCTCTGACTCGTGGGGTTCCTCAGACAGGCAGCTCCCCTGGTGAGTGTGATTTTGTTTTGGTTTGGGTTTGTTTTCCTCATTGCAAAATTCCTTGGAATAATGCCCTTCGCCTTTTCCTCTGCATCCCGCTCGGTGACTCAGGTCGAAGGCATCTGACTCCAGGGCAGTTGTTTCATGGGGTGTTTTGTGCTTTTCCAGATGTGCAGGAGCTCTGGGGCCATCACTGGGATGGAGATGAGTGTTATGAGTGGTGCTGGTGCTCAGCTCCGGTTCTGGCAGAAAGGGAAAGGGGACGAGGCTTTGATGTAGCACAGAGAACCCTCAGGTACAGCTGATGACACCCCTTTGGAGCTGGGACAGCTGACAGGCAACCACAGAGCTGTTGTTCAGGTGAAACTACCACCAAAGTGGTGTTCTCAGGTGGCCAACAAGGCAAATGGCCCCTGGGCTGGGCCCTGCTGAGCCCCCCCAGGGCTGTGTCCAGCTTTGGGCTCTGTGGCTAGAGGGACACTGAGGGGCTGGAGCATGTCCAGGGAAGGGAACAGAGCTGGGGAAGGGGCTGGAGCCCCAGGGGAGGCTGAGGGAGCTGGGAAAGGGGCTCAGCCTGGAGCAAAGGAGGCTCAGGGGGGACCTTGTGGCTCTGCACAACTCCCTGACAGGAGGGGACAGCCGGGGGGGTCGGGCTGTGCTCCCAGGGAACAGGGACAGGAGGAGAGGGAACGGCCTCAGGCTGGGCCAGGGGAGGTTTAGATTGGATATTTGGGAAAATGTCTTCACTGAAAGGGTTAACCAGCCCTGGCACAGGCTGCTCAGAAATGTTGGGGTGTTCCCATCCCTGGAGGGATTTAAAAGCTCTGTGAATGTGGCACTTGGGGACATGGGTTGATGGTGGCTTTGGCAGTGCTGGGTTAAGGGTTCATGATCTCAGAGGGCTTTTCCAACCTTAACAACTCTCTGATTCCTTGAAAGTAGAGGCTCCAGTGAACTCCCTGCAAGATGCAGTGGTTCAGCACAGATCCTCCCTGGAGACACCTCACGAAATGAGGATCCAAAGTCCAAAGCTGGAAACTGTCCAGGCCTCCCTGCTTACCTCCCACGTCTACTCAACCTGCTTGATCTTGGAGCCATTAAAATTGTCTCAGGTTCTGCTTCTTCATCACCCAGCACCATCCCTCTCTCCCTACAAGGAGTGTCTGGGATCAAGCCACACAGGTTTCCAGCTTGGACTCTGCAGAGCCAAAGAAAACCAAACTCTTTAACACTTCTGAACTCTTGAAAGGCCCTCAGATACTGTGGTACTGAGCCCAGAAATGCTGGGCTTATTAACTGCTACTGACCCTGAAGGGCTGTCAGCACTGGGAATGGCTCCTGCTGTCATCACAGTGTGGGGAAAGCTGGCTGAGCACCCACGGGCCTTCAGGTAGGTGTTTCTGAGCAGCCTGGGCTCAGATTAGGGGGTTTAGCATCAGGAGGGACCTTAAACCCCATCCAGTCCCACCCCTGCCATGGGCAGGGACACCTTCCACTATCCCAGGTTGCTCCAAGACACTGCCAGGGATCCAAGGGCAGCCACAGCTTCCCCGGGTAACCTTTGCCAGGGCCTCCCCACCCTCATAGAGAAGAATTTCTTGCTTCCTGGGGTATGTGTTTCACTTTGCAGTGAAAAATACACAATGGCAGCTTGAACATTTGTGCTCTCCACCCTGCAGCAAGCCATGTGCTTTATCCCTTTTCCCTTTTTCCAATTTTTCTCCCCAGGCAAAAGTTTTTTCACTAAATTCCTACCTGGCAGAGTTTTCTCCCTTTCGTGCTGTGCAAAGACCTGGCAGTGGGGTCAGGACTTGTAATCCACAGCTGGCCTCAGGTCTCATGATCCAAAGAACATCATGAGGAAGATGCTGGAAAAGGGCAGAGGGAATTTCTGAGTGTTTCAGAGGGAGCAGTGTCTGATGTGAAAGCACATGTGCTGAGGTCCATGGAGCCAAGCCCCTTTGGAATCCAAGTCTTGGAATTATAATGTTAATTAGACCCGACCAGGCATTTCCCAATGTTGATAGGCAATGATTTTTGCAGGTTGAATTTTCCAGAGGAAAGTGTGTTGAAAGAATGTTAATTTTTTGCCAAAAAAGAAAAAAAGTGTTTAAAAGAAACAAAACACCACAACAAAAAAAAACCCAAACAACCTTTTCAAACCCCTTTTGGCACACACTTAACCTGCCTTTGCCACATTCCCCCCTCAGTGACATTCCCAAAGTCCCACTAGGCATTTTGGAAGGGCAAGGAGCAGGAGTGCTGCTTTTCTTTTCCTTGGACACACATCTGGTGTTATGGGATTGCTTGCTCCAGCTGGGATTGACCTCAGCCAGAGCTTGGCTTCATGGAAGCAGGCTCAGTGTTTTTTGTGCCCTCACCAGCACAAATGGAACTGGGGGGAAATGGAGCTGGGGCCATGCAAAGTGGTCATCCCAGGAAAATGAGACTGGAACCACATCCATTCCTGCCACCTGTCTGTGATTTTTCAGCTGGATGGCAATAGTAGGAATCCAACTGTCCTCTCTGCTGCTCTGTGTCACGACCAGAGAGCTCTGAAGGGAATCAGAAATGCTTTTTTACATCTGGTGGTCCTGAAAGCTTCTCTGAGCTCCTCCTCTGCGCTGACTCCTGGCTGTCAGTGAGGTGTTTGGCTCTCTTGCTGGAATTTCATGGAATCACAGAATCATTAAGGCTGGAAAAGCCCTCTGAGATCATCAAGTCCAACCATTCCCCCAGCACTGCCACAGCCATCACCAACCCTTGTCCCCAGGTGCCACATCCATGTGGATTTTAAATCCCTCCACCACTGCCCTGGGCAGCCTCTGCCACAGCTGGACAGCCCTTTCAAGATATTTTTTCCTAATCTCCAATCTGAACTCCCCAGAGATGCCATCTTGGCAGGACCTTGCTTTTCTTACCACTTTGGATGGCATCAAGTTACAGGNTTCAAGATATTTTTTCCCAATCTCCAATCTAAACTCCCCAGAGATGCCATCTTGGCAGGACCTTGCTTTTCTTACCACTTTGGATGGCATCAAGTTACAGGGCATCCCAGGAAAATGTGCGTCTTAATTTATTCCAGCTTTGGGAATATTCTTAGGCTCTTCTTATAATCACCCCCCTTCAAAAGAGGTGCATGAACCCTCATCCCCTGCTCCCAATGCCTCTAAACCTTGGCTTGGTGAAGGATGCTTGTCCAATTCCTCACTTTCCTGAGCCTTAAGCTGAATCAATGTTCCTTTTCTTCCTGTGGATGATGATAATGACTTTGCAGCCCATGTATTCCTAATGTTTCTCACATGAAAAAGAAAGAAGTCACTGGAGTCTGGAGAGAGTCTCTTAATGTTTCTGTTTATGGGCCCTGGGGAGATCAGTGCTTCCTGAAATGATCCCAGCTGCAGCCTTGGTGTGTTCCTTGTCAGTCTTGGGTTGGAGGGGACTTAGAGCCCATCCCATCCCACTCTCTGCCATGGGCAGGGACACCTTCCACTATCCCAGGTTGCTCCAAACCCCAAAATCTAACCTGGCCTTGGACACTTCCAGGAATCCAGGGGCAGCCACAGCTTCTCTGGGAAGTCTGCTCCAACTTGAGTTTGGACAGGATCTCAGCTTTGAAGGAAGGTTAAATTTGAACCTGTTCCCAGTCCAGGTTAGAGGGTTTCCTGTGTAGCAGAGAATCTGGGGGGGACTAAAGGCAAGATCCTGATTGTTTCATGCAAAACCTATAAATTTATTCTGGATAAAAGTAGTGCATGAGATCATCTGACAGGGTTATCAGGGCAGGTCACCGGCTAAAGGGTGATTCAGACTCTCTTTAGTCTCAGCCCACAGTCTCCAAGGCTTAAGCAAAGCCTTTCAGACAAGGCCAAGGACAAAGGTGTGAGAACTTTCCTGTGGGGGGTCACACTTTAGTTGCTATCTTGATTAAATTAAGCCTTGTACACGATGAACTCACATACAATTCATGTTCTCTATCCTTCCCTGCTTTATCAGGTGCTCTAATTGTTTTACACCTTTTTCCACACTTTGCCTTAGATGTGCTGAACATCAGGACCTTTGTTTTCCTTTTTATAATAGCTGGTGATGGATTTTTGACTGGAGTAATCTTGACACCAGTCTTCTCCTTCGGGAAATGCCCCTGGGAATGGGTCAGGAGGAGTTGATGACATTGCTCTGCCCAGAGGCTGCTGCAGCAGGGGAAGGCTGTGATTAGACTCCAACAGGCTTTGGATCAAGTCTGTTCTAAGGAGACAGTGTCAACGTGCTGCTATTTCCTGAAAATCATCCTGGCCTGGAGCAGAGATCACATCCAGAGGGCTCTAATCAGTCCTTCTGGCCTGCTAGTGGGACCCAGCCCAGGAGCTCTGTGATTCCAGGGGATACCAAAGGCCCACGTAAGGCCTGGACAATTCCTGTTATTTATTTTAAGCATTGCTTTGAGTATGAGCCTGGTCAAAGTAGCACCAGTGGTGGAAGAGCAAAGAACCCCAGCCTCTCCACATGGAATGTTACTTCATTTTCCAGCTACTTCCTATTTTACTCAAGGAAATATTGTTTGCAGATGGTGCAGTCACAAACCCATCATGTACCACTCTGTTATTATCCAGATGGATTTATTGCTGCTGGGAAACCTTTCTCCTGTCTCGTTTTGGGAGCAAGGCTCCCACATGGAATGATTCTGTTCTGGATCCATCCAGTGCCAAGAGGTAAAGACTACACACCCAAGTTCATGCATGGAATGGTTCTGTTCAGGGTCCATCCAGTGCCAAGATGTAAAGACTACACACCCAGGTTCATGCATGGAATGGTTCTGTTCAGGATCCATCCAGTGCCAAGATGTAAAAACCCCACACCCATAACCCTGACAGGCTGGTTTGCTTTTGTTTCCTTTAAATCCCAGCCTGAGCTTGGCAGGATGGACTGAAAAGCTGAAGATCTTGAGTCCTTTTGGGGTCAGAAAAGGAGAGACTCCGTTCCTTACAGGAAAAGCAGATGCTATCGTGGATTATCTGCCTTAATGTGAGCTTGTATCCTCTGTCCCATCTCACCCCTCAGAGGAGATGGGAAAATGCTCAGCAGGAATTCCAGCAGGAAGGTGACTTGCTGCAGGTGCCTCTGACTTCTTTGCTCACTCACTGGCACGAGTTGTTTCATCCACTTGCCAAAAAAACTTGGAAGAAATAATAAAGGATGTAATGCCATGAGGCAGGCCAGAGTTACCTGGAAATCCTGGGAAAGGGCCTCTCCATCTCACAGCCAACATCTGTCTGTGACTTCCCCTGAACACACCCGTTTTCAGGCTCCCATCAGCCTGCCCTGAAAGCTGGGCAGGTCCAAAACACCACTGCACACTGAAACCAGCTGGGAAAAGTCTCCCAGGTGAGAGGAATTTCTTCCTGCCTACCGCAGAGGTGAACCCCAAATTGTCTCAGAGAACCGTGACTCCAAATGAACAATTTCCCACTCAATTTCTCATTTCCCACTCAAATCAGAGATGGGGAAGCAGCAGGGTTGGAGCTCCAGGCTGAGTCCTGGATCTCCAGCAGGTTATTCTCCCTGCTCTGGTTACGCTCTCTTAAATTTCCCAACTTTTTTTGGCTGGCAGCAGTGTTTTTGAAACAGCATCCACGGAAATTATGGTCTTGCTTCACTGCCCACACTTGGATGACAGCTGGCTCTGGCTGGAGCTCTTTAAATCTAGTGGCCTGCATTTAAATAGGTTTCATTTATTAAAATTGGGTGAAACATAACTCTTCCCATAAACAATATTTGTTTTTTTCAGGACCTGCTCAGCGATTCCAACTTTTCCTTTAATTCAGCCTTTTGATTAATTTTGTATTTTTTTTTTCTTGCTGGTTATTTATGTGTGTGCAGCCCATATTTGTGTGGGTTTGGTGCTGATCAGCTGCGTGTGTGTTTACAATAACCCTTGTGTTATCCCAGCCGGCAGCCTGAAAACACTTCCAAATTATTCCACATCAGAAGCAATGAGGGTTTGGATAGACTCCTAGGGGAAAGCCTTGAAATGGTGCCCAAACCTCAGTCCCAGTGCTGTAAGTCAGGCACGTGGCTGATATTTTATCCAGCCCAGCCTGGACTTTCGCAGGCTGTTTTGTTTGTGGAGGGAACGGGAACTTGGGAGCAATTTGAATCGGTGATTTCTTGGAGATGGGCTTCCTCCATTCCTTCATCCTGTTTTCCTCTCCTGACACGCAGTGCCTGCGCTCTGCCCATGTTTTCTAAGAAATTATGGAAAATAAATTCTTATTATTTCTTTCTTACAGAAGCACAACGGGCAGGCTGGACTGGAACAAATCCCTCAGTGGAGAGGGGCTGACCTGGCTCGTGCCTTTGGGGTGATGCTGATTTTATGTATAAAATATACAAGAAAAAAATTATTATGTATAAAACTTGGATGAATGTAGGTGGGTGAGCACCAGGGATTTCAAGTCCAGCTCTGTTTGGTGTTCAGATCTAAGTAGTGCTGTGATAAAGACCTGGAAATGCTCCAGTTAATCCCAGAGTGGTTTGGGTTGGAAGGCATCATAAAAACCATCTCATTCCACCCTCTGCCAAGGGCAGGGACACCTTCCACTAGACCAGGTTGCTCAATGTGGAAAAAATCAGTATTGTCTCAAAACCAAATTCCTACATGTGAGTTCAGTTCTGGAATTCTTTGCTTTTTAGCTGGACAAAATATGACATTGTTTTCCAAAAATATTGCCATTACTGTGGCTTGAAGACTCAACACCTGAGCCAGCTCTGGTCTTGGACCCTCAGTTACTCATAAATAATCCGCTGTACTATTGGGGTAAAGATCACTTCTAAAAAATGTAATTTAAAACCTGCACACGCATTGATTTAGGAATGCAAAATGATTCTGTTACTATCTCATCTCAAAACCTTTTCCTTGGCCGTCTGCAATTCCAAATAGCAAAATTTGTTCCAGAAACGCCCTTGTCATGTCTTACAACGTGAGGTAAGACATTCCATGGGGGTTGTTTTTCTCAGAAACACTGAAACATGACAAGCAGTGTGGATTCCCCATCCCTGGAAGTGTCCAAGGCCAGGTCGGACACGGCTTGGAGCAACCTGGGGGGGTGGAAGGTGTCCTTGCCCATGGCAGGGGTGGAATAAGATGAATTTTAAGATCTCTTCCAACCAAAACCAGTCTGGAATTCTCTGATTAAGAGCTCTTTCTCTCTCTTTCTCTCTCTTTCTGTCTCAGAGTTTGGTAAACCCTTTAGCTGAACACCTCACAGAAGTTGTGCACTGGGGCTGACAGAAGGACATAAATTTCCTCTCCTTATGGCGGTGTAGAAGTTCGGAAAACCGATCCAGATCCTCTCAGATCACCTTGCCCTTTCCTCTGCAACCTTCTAGAAGAGACCTGGTGACACTGAGTGACCTTTCAGAGAAGAGCAATAATCCCTCTGGAGCCCTGGGCCAGTCCATTCCCTCGTTAGGGCAATGAAGCTTTTACCTCTCCTGCAGCAATGATGCATTTTTAAAGAGTCTCACACCCACTTTAAATCTCGGTGGAGGCCATGAAACTCCTTTGGCCGTGGCCACATGGTATCTATTGTTAAGCAGACTGTTAAAATTAATCAACCCTGATTAAGCAGCCAAAATTATCACTCTGCTGAGTCTGCTCCCTCAGAGACAGCCCCTTAAAAGAGGCTGAGCGCTGATTAAAAGTCAAAAAAATCCTGGCAGGAACTGCCTGTAGAAAGCATGGAAAAAATAAAAATGTATGGGATGTGGAAGGCTCGGTGTGTTGATCTGCTTGAATCCAAACTCTCCCTTGCTGCAAACCCCTTCATCAGCAAACCTCCCCTCTGCCTGAAGAGGGCTTCTGTATCCCAAATTGCCGTGCTCTCTCCCCAGGGGTGTTATCCTGTGAGCTCGTTATTGCTGCTGGCTCAAAGTCACACCCCAATACACAGAGCTATCAGCAACAGAGATTAAAAAACCAAAATAAATTGGTAAAAAGCCATGGCTTGCCTCAAAGGTTAGGCTGGAGGCTTAAACTCATCCTTGGAGGATGTCCTGCTGCATCCAGGGCGGGAGAACGGGAAGGAAAACTCCAGCCCATGTGCCTTTATGAGCACTTTTTGGAAGTAGAGGACAGGAGGATGAGGAACAATTCACTTGTGAATTTTCCCACTGGGCTGCTGAAACAGAAGCATCTGGACCATTTCTAGAAAGTCTGTTGGGCAGGCTGGATCCCTGAGGGAAAGGGTGCTGCCTTGTGCTAGCTGAGCTTTGGGGAGGGGGATATTAGGAAAAATTCCTCATGGGAAGGGTGGTCAGGCATTGGTGGAGTCACCATCCCTGAAAGTGTTCAAAAAATGTGTGAATGTGACACTTTGGAACATGGTGGTGGTGCTGCATTGATGGTTGGACTGGATGATCTTAAAGATGTTTCCCAACCTAAATAATTCCACTATTCCGTGTCTGCAGAACCTCCTTCCTCCTCTCCTTTCCCTGGTCTTCCCTCTCCCCGTCTCTGAGAGCACCTCAGGATGTCTGAAGGCAGCAATCACCCTCATCCACAGCAGAATTTAATCTCCAGGTAATTGGAGATGGCAAATCACAACATTAGGAATGTTTCCACTTAAACAGAGGGGCATTACTGCCAAGACTTGGATTGCCTTGGAGTCAGCAGAGTGCTCTCAGGATCACAGCATGCCCAGCTGGAAATTTGGTGGTGGGGGGCAGATCCTGTGGATGAAGAGAGTGGTTACAATGCCACTGACTTGAGCAGAGCTCTGGTCTGTGCCAGCTGGGGATGCAGCACCTCTGGAATTGTGCTGGGATCCTGCTGGGTGGTGACTTGACTTTCAAAACCCAGCAGATGATGCCTGAAACCCGGGAATCTGTGTAATGTCATGTACAGTTCCCACCCCAGCTCTGGGGAGTCTGGCCCTCCAGCCCAAATGACATCTGGTGTCAATAGTTGCTTTTGGACTGTTTTGTGGTTTTCTGAAAGGCAAACAACTTCCATGCAGGGCTAATGGAGCAGCTCTCATCCCTGCTCCTGGATGTGTCACACAGCCCAAAGCTGAAGAAATAGAGTGAAACACAAAAGTGGGCACAGATCTGTGACTTCTTATAAGACCTGGAACGTTGCACCTGTAGTAATTTTCTCTCTCTTTCTCTCTCTTTTTTTTTTTTTTTTCCTTCCCCACAGTAAAAACTTGTCCAGAAGCTGGACAACTGGACAAATTTTGACAAGATCCTGGAGTGCCAGGATGAGGGGGAATGGCTTCAAAGTGCCAGAGGGCAGAGATAGATGGGATATTGGGAAAAAAATTCTTCCCTGTGAGGGTGGAGAGGCCCTGGCACAGGCTGCCCAGGGAAGCTGTGGCTGCCCCTGGATCCCTGGCAGTGTCCAAGATCAGGTTGGACTTCAGGGCTTGGAGCAGCCTGGGACAGTGGAAGGTGTCCCTGCCCATGGCAGGGGGTGGCACTGGATCAACTTCAAGGTCCCTTCCAAACCCACTGAGTGATTCTAAATTCCCTGAAAGCCTGGCCAAGCTTTTTGTCTGGTCTGTGTGATCTGAGGACATCTGAAGGCTCCCTTCTCCTCTGCCATCCCATTTTGGCAGGACAAAGCAGTGCTGGAGCCGCAGGGAATCAGCTCCACGGTGGGGCCAGCAGCAGCTCCTGCAGCTGGAAGCCAGGGCAGCCCTTGGGTCTCTGCCCACTTGGCAACCCCCTCCCTGAACCCAGGGCTCCTTGTTGGCTGGGCAGGGGCTAGGGGCTCACAGAGCCAACCCAGAGGGCCTGGCCAGCAATTCCTGGCACTCCCTGGGGCTGATTTGCATCTCCTTTGGTGCCACCAGCCCACCTTAATGAACAGCTCTGCCTCGCCTTTGACTCCCTTCCAGGCTGCCAGATTTTGGAGGCTGCAGAGAGACAGAAAGTCTGCACAGTTTGCTGGGGAGGAAAACATTGAATCAACCCCTAAAGCAGAGTGTTTTCTGTGGTGATCTGGGAATGCTCCCGGTGTTCCCTGGTTTGAACAAGTGAGGATGGGATGGCAAACCCTGCGGCACCTGCCAGATGCTGCATTCCCTTCCCACCCCTGACTTTCCTCACACAGCTTCACTCCAGGCTGAGTATCCCAGCAGAGCTTGTCAAGAGAGAGGGAATTCGTATGTTCCTGCTCTCTGCAGCTGAGCTGAGGAAATTATTCCGTGGTGACTCTGCTCTGCACTCCCATGGCACAGCGGTGACCTGAACTTGGGTAACTCTCCAGAGTTACAGAGACAAAACAGGTGCTTGGTAACAGATATCCCGATTTTCCAGATAAATGACAGCTCTCTTTTTATGTCTTCTGAGCTTTGCCTCACTATTTTATATCCTTCAGAACTCACTTTGCTGGTTGCATGTTGTGACACCTATTTTATGGTGTTGTTTTTATCTGTTAAAAATGGTCTTTTCTAAAAGTCAATTTTTCTTTGTCTGCACTTCACCTGATAAAAGACTGGTTTGAAACTCTAGTTTCAATCACTCTGATGTCAATCACCAGTATTTTCTACATATGAAAAGGGGAATAATTTGAATTCAAACGTGCCTTCAAAACGTAGAGATTAGGGTTTTTCCCCGAGGTAAAATACGTGTAATTTTAAAAGTGATTTTTGCCTGTGTTAATGTCAAAGTAAATTTTAACTTCCTTTTTTTTAAAAAGCAGAAACTTGAAGTTATTGATAATGAGACTTTTGGACAACTTGACTTGAGAAATTGATGCTTTGAAAGCTGTGAAACATCTGAGAAAGGATGTCAACTTTTTTTTTTCCTTTTTTTTTTTTTTTTTTTTTTTTTTTTTTTTTTTTCCCCTTGATGCTTAATTAAAAATAATCATGGCTCTGGGAAGGGGCTTGTTTATCCTGATTTCTTGTTGTTGGTTTTCTCCAACCTCTCTTGTCATTGGTGATGGAAAACTGTCTCTGGTGATGGGAACCTGCCACTGGTGATGGAAACTCATCCCAGAGCTCTTCCCCTGGACCTGGCTCCATACAGGACTTGCTTCTGGAAGTGCTGTCACACATAACCAAGGCATGTGTCTCTTATAACTCACTTGGCATAAGCCAGCCTGGCATTTTCCTCAGCAGGGCTTATCCCAGACTGGTTTAAAGCTGAAAGGCAAACAAAAAGGAGGATTAGAGCAAACCAGTTCCAGAGCACACGTTGTACATACTGATGTCTTGTTGAAACAGGAGAAGGCTGGAAAAAACACTGCCCGTGTTTAATGAGGATGCAGTCTTGCTTCCTGAATCCTTGCCTCCTTTGCCAATCAGATATTCTGCATCACTGAAGGAGCCAAGCTAATGAGATTATGGGTTATCACCTCAAGAAATAAAACCCTACCACTGGAAGAGCAAGATTTCCATGGGAATTGTGCTAAAGCCTCGGTTGGATGGCTGGGCTCTCCTCCTGGGGTTGTTCAGGAAAAGCACTGAGCCTTGCAAGTGTTTCCACATGGATGACAAGCAAAAAAACCCACACTGGAGTCACTTTATATCCTGGGTTTTACCTCAGCTAAGCCAAAGGCTGAGCAAAGTCAGACAGCCTTTAAATGTGGCACATCACAGACCTTGTTTTGCCCCAGCTGCCTGTGCTGTGCCTGCTGCACCACGGAAAATGTACAATCCTTGGGATTTTCCACAGATGCTGCTACCTAAGTGCACAGCCAGATGTGGGGCAGCAGGAGCAGACTGCAGGCAGAGGAGGAAAACCACCTCAGCAGTGATCCTCGTGATGGAAACCTCTCCAGGTTTTTCCCCCTGACTGAGGCTGTGCACATCTGTAGGAACAGCTGCAGCATCCACTCCTCTTTCCTCACCTCTGGACCTCAGGCATCTCCCACTCTCTGGGCACTGGAATCCCAAGGAGAGTTAAGGGATAGGAAGTGCTTTTCCAGCTCTGTGCCTGTTCCTGCGGGTTTTAAGAGTAGTTTGGCAGTTGGATTTCTTTACCTTTTTTCCCTCTGCTGGCAGAGCAAGCAGTGATGCTGTGGAGAGAGATATCATAGATTATGGAATATCCTGAACTGGAACGGACCCACAAGAATCATGGAATTCACCCCCTGGCCCTGCACAGACACCCAACAATCCCACCCTGTGCATCCCAGGCAGTGCTGTCCAAAGGCTCCTGGAGCTCTGGCAGGGTTGGGAATGTGCCCATTCCCTGGGGAGCCTGGGCAGTGCCCAGCACCCTCTGAGGGAAGAACCTTTCCTGATCTCCATCCTAAGCCTGCCCTGGCACAGCTCCAGCTGTTCCCTGGGTCCTGTCTCTGTCACAGGGAGCAGAAATGGGAGCTGTCCCTCCAGTCCCCCTTGTGAGGCAGCACAACCACCTAAAACGACTCTCAGTGGGGAACACCATTTGTCAGCACAAGGAGCCTGCATGGGGGGTTTGGTGGGTGAGGATTTATCCCTCTCCAGCTGTTTTCCCTGTTGGCATGCTCAAGGCCTGGCCTGTGGGGTCAGGGGATCCACCAGCAAGCTGAACTTAACCTCTAGTGCCTTTCAAAGCTGCTCTCTCCCTTGGTTTGCTCTTCACCAGCAGGAAAAATATTTGCAGAAGGGCAATGGGTAAAGGATGGATTTCTTGGCCTGTGACACAGGCCATGCTCCTTGGGGATGGCTCCCAGGGCCACCAGAGTCAGGGACACGAGTGCCACCATCACTCCAGGCTCTGCTGTGCTGGCTCCTTGCTGAGTGTTGGAGGATGTGGAGGGAAATTCCTGATATTTAAGGACTTTTGACTCAGTTATTTTGGGGCACACAGCTATGGGTTGCCACCCTGCCTAATCACTGCTCCTGGAACATCAATACTTGGATCCATTTGGGGGATTTGAGTTTTCACCTCTCCTGTGTCCTGTTTTTCCTTACAGAGCCCCGTACCCATATCGGAGCCAGCGGTGGTGCCGGTTTTCCATCAGGAAGCTCCAGCTAATCCCCTCCCTTCTTGCTTTATCCAAACAAACCTGGTGTGCCACATTCCAGGCCGGGGAAAGCCAGAGTGTGAGGTGAGGAGAAGCAACCTAGGAGAGAGGGGAAAAGCTGGAGGATCTTCTGCCTGGGGAAGAACTGGGGTTGTGGGGCAAATCCTGGGGATCTCAATCCTGCCGCTCCCTTGGCTGGCACTCGGAGTGCAGAACGCTCCAGTGAACTCTTGGAAATTCCCTTTGGGGTTCAGCATTGTTTGATATTATTTTATTTAATTCATTTTAATTTGCAGAATGCCCAAGCTGAGCCAGCTGAATCAGCTTCCCCTTGGGGCACTGTCCTGGTCTCCCTTAGTGCAGGAGCAGTGTTTAAAATCCCAGGATTTTAAATATAAATGTGTTTGGGTTCTTCCTTTGCAGTTCCTGGCTTTTAAAGAGGCAGTTTGGAAAGTTTATTCCCCCCCTCCTTTAACAGACCTTGTCACCCACAACACAAGAACAGAAGATTTTAAGACACAGGCACCAAAGCAGAGTTTTGAATTAAAGGCCTCAGTGCTCTGCTCTCAGCTCTTCTCCCCCTCTCCCTCATCCCACAGGATGCTCTGATGTGGCATTTAGGATTTCTCAGCTCCCCCTGGTTTGTCCTCACCATCCTTACCCTGAGTGCCACCATCCTGCTGGAGCTCTGCCAGCTTTTAAATCCCAGGGATGTACGGGAAGGGAGTGGGATTTGAGGTGATTAAAGAAGAAAACCTGCCCTAATCCCTGCAAACACTGGGGTGATGCTCTCCAAAAGGAGATGCTGCCTCTTCATTGCTTTGCCCCCCTGTTTTTTTTTGGGGGGAGAGTAAACTGGTGTTTTTTGGGGCTGCTGGCTGGAGGATGCCACTGACTTGGGGTGATAATCTCCAAAAGGAGATGCTGCCTCTTCGTTGCTTTCCCCACCATGGTTTTTTTCTTTGGAATACTGGTGTTTTTTGGGGCTGTTGGCTGGAGGATGCCACTGACTCGGGGTGATGCTCTCCAAAAGGAGATGCTGCCTCTTCATTGCTTTGCCCCCCTGTGTTTTTGGGGGGGAGAGTAAACTGGTGTTTTTTGGGGCTGTTGGCTGGAGGATGCCACTGACTCGGGGTGATGCTCTCCAAAAGGAGATGCTGCCTCTTCATTGCTTTCCCCACCATGGTTTTTTTCTTTGGAATACTGGTGTTTTTTGGGGCTGTTGGCTGGAGGATGCCACTGACTCGGGGTGATGCTCTCCAAAAGGAGATGCTGCCTCTTCATTGCTTTGCCCCCCCGTTTTGTTTTGGGTTTTTTGGGGATGCTGGTGTTTTTTTGGGCTGCTGGCTGGAGGATGCCGCTGGCTCGGAGGTCTGTGAGCACACTCAGCTGCCAGCCGCTCTCCCCAGACCCCTTTTCTCCCTCGGTCACGCTTGAGTTCTCCCTTGTGGAGCCCGGCAGGCGCGGGCTGGAGCCGGCGGGGATTACAAAGGGAGCGGGGATTACAGGGAAAGGCGGGATGTGTCCGAGCGGGGCTCTGATCAGCGATTAGGGCCGCACAAATTGCTCCCGATGGAGATGTTCCCGGCCCCGGGGATGCCGTGGTTAACGTCGCCGCGGCGGCTCCGGGCGGTCCCTGGCACCTGGGATTCCCTGGGATTCCCTGGAGCGGAGCCATCCTGGAGCCTCTGACAGTACACACACAGCCACAGGATTTTCCTGGTTTACCCATCCCGGGGTACAACAGGAGAGACAGGCAGAGAAAAAACAACTCCCTGGTCATCTCAAATACAATAAAAAGAATGATGAGATTCCCATCTCAAATGGTCGGGAATGGGGGCAGGATGAACACAGGGAGGATGGACCGCTGCCTCCCCATGCTGATCCCGGCAGGGATGTGCTGCTGTCGTTCCAGGGTGATTTACCAGGAGATGGAGAGCACCTCTCCCTCTTTCTCCAGCATGGGAGGGGGTGAGGTGTCTCTCCCGGGGCCCTGAACTCTTCTGTTTTCATTGTGCAAATGAGGCAAAAAAATGGCTTTTAATGGAGACCAACACAGAGCACTGCAAAGGGAACCCCAAACAAACCAGCAAATAGAATATCCAAAAGAATATCCTGAATTTCATAAGCAACAAGAAAGGGAATAAATCCTGGAGCCTTTTCTAACTCTCTGCAAGGGCACAGACTCTGGCTCTGTTACTTCAGTGTGTCACAGACGTGACTAGACCAAACTCAGAAGAAGTGAAAAAATAAGCCCACACTACACACAGAATTTTATATGTAAATTAATCTTTGTGGGTTTTGGGTCCCTGGGACCATTCCCATCCCCTAAATTTTCCTGCATGCTGGAACAGCCAAATAGTGAACCTTAGTTATTTTGAAGGAAATGCTTTTGGCCTTCCTCTAAATTGGAAAGCCTTCTCCTGTTTGTGGCTTCCCCCATCAGATTACTCATTTGCTCTCCCAAAGGAATTGCAAACTATGTAGCAAAATCTCTACTTCGGGCAGTAGATAAATTAAATATGTAAGTTATTTGAATGTGCAACGGGTTATACTGAAGTAAAAAAAAATTATAAAAATAATTTTTTAAAGGGTTTATTTGGTTTTGGGTTTTTTGTTTGTTTGGTGGCTTTGAGGTTTTTTTGTGGGGGGAGGATTTAAACTTTTACTGAGGGTGCAATCTGTTTTCTGACATCTAAACTGTAATGTAAAAGACTTGTTCTCCCTCTTTTCCAGTGCTGAAGGTCTTTATTCATCCAGGGTGAGAGACTCAGCTCCTCAACCTATTTCCTGACACTTCCTCATGCTCTTCTCCGATTCTTTTGTAGAAGAATTGAGGGTGGGTTTCTTGTTTGGTTTTGTTTGTTTNGTGTTCAGGGGGATGCCTCATCTGCTCCAGCAGGGAATTGTGATGGTGTGAGGGTAAGAAGGGGTTTGGTTTCACCTGAAACCACCTGGTGCCATGTGCTGGAATTGGGGTGTGGGGTGTCCATGGGGCCCCAGACTGTGCTTGGCAGTTTTGGTGTGGATGGTTCCTCATTCCTGAATGCCTGCAGCCCGTTAATTTCTGGGGAAGAAGGAAAGAGAGGAGAATTGGAACGAAGCAAATTGGTGCAACCCTGAGCCTGGGGAGCCATGTCCCTTCTCTCTGTGTGGTGCCACGAGGCAGCCAGGGCTCATCCATCACTCTGAGGGATGTGCCCAAGCCTTCTAATTAAGGAATATAACCGGGGGTCGGGAGCTGAAACCGGCTCTGACCTGTATTTTTTAATTAAGGCACTTTTTAAATACAACCCTTGCTCCGGGTCATTCTGCTAATACTCATCTGGACAGAATGCCTCACCTGGTTAACCCTCCATTGTCCCTGCTGCACTTTAAAGCCAGTCTTCAGGAAGAATCATCCCAAAGAATGGATCACCAAGCAGTCACAGAATCCCAGAGGGGTTTGGGATGGAAGGCACCCAAAGATTGTCCCATTCCACCCCCTGCCATGGGCAGGGACACCTTCCCCTGGACCAGGCTGTTCCAAGCCCTGCCCAGCCTGGCCTTGGAGCATCTCCAGAGGCTCTTTGGGATCTTTGTTTTCAGCTGGCCAATGGCCCCTGATTCCACTTGGGTCTTGCAGGGCAGAGGCTTTTGACAAAGGGCTCTGTGGAGGAGAGCCTTGTTCCTATCAGCACATGGAGCAGCTGAT
>VXBB01022933.1:207668-223515 GCA_013399915.1 Illadopsis cleaveri
AATCACGGTCTGGGGGATCTGTGCTAGAAATTTGGGATCTTCCAGGCATAAGAAGAACATGTCTAGTCCTAAAACCCCCAGGAAAAGATTCCTTTGGGCATTGGGTGTCCAAGATCCACCTCAGGTGGGGCTGGTCCAAGGGATGCTCAGGAGAAGTGGGACCTCAGGTGTGGGGACTGGGTGCTTTAAGACCTGTGATGGGAACCTGTGGTGAGGGTTCCTTCTGCCAACAAATAAAACCTTGATGCTCACTGTCATGTTTGATCTTCTTTTAGCCAGGGTTGGGATTAAATGCAGCAGACAGTGTTTCTTGTTCAGACTCAGATGTTTATTGGTTCTTGTCTATATTACAGTCTCACAAACTGTGAGTGCTACAGCACTTCCAGCTAACAAACTAAAAATGGAGCTGTATCTCTCTCTCTACAAAAAGGCCTCTACAAGGCCTTTTAAGGATAAACTGTCCAATTAAGAAATGACACCTAAATTACTTTTACTTTTAACCCAATAACCAAACACCCCTGGCACACAATGTGGATTTTTCTATCCAATTACAAAACAGCACCCAGACCCGTGAAGAAGAAGGTGAAAAAGAAGGACTCAGCCAACAACCCAAATCCACCATCTCGCTTTATATATATAATTACTATATTCTAAAACCTTAAACCCTAAGTTTTCCACCCTGTGACATCACACACTTCTATTCAAACCACACACCCATAATCCCAGTTTCATCAGTCAATTTTGGAAGCCTTCTCCACGGCTTCAATTTAAATGCAGTGTTTTCTTGGGGATCAGTGCCTGTCAGCACAGAAAATCTGAAATTCTCAGTGCCCAGGGTCCCAGCACTCCCCACCCCTTAAGCACTGCTTCTGAGGAGGAGCCTGCTGGAGGTGAGTACAGGTGGAAGGGTCAAAGGCACACAGTTAGAGACTGGGAATGTTGGAGTTGCTTGGTCTGGAGAAGGGAAAAGGGATTTTGTTAAAGTGAAGGCAGCTGTGGGCCTGTCCTTCCTCAGTGGGTGCAGCCAGGGAAGCTGGAAGGAGTCAGGGGAGGAGACACGATCTCCTCCATCTGCTCCCAGGAGAATTATTTTCTTCTGCTTTATTCTTGACGGTATTTCACCGTTTTTTATTTCATCTCATCCTTTTTATTTTGCCTCTCCTCTGTCCCACCCTTGCCAAATGTCACTGCTGCTGCTTTGGGTCCAGCTGAGCAATCCTGTCCATGGGAAGAGCCTCTTGTCTCCAGCCCCCTGGAGAAGACTTATTTCACTCTTATCCGTCACACATGTGGATGCCAGAACCTAGAAGAGGGATAACTGTTGGATTCTGTGTTCCCTTTTTGCTCCAGGAGCCTGTGCAAGGCTGTCTCCATCACCATCAGGTGTCAGCTCCCTATCGTCTGAGGAGGTGTCTGGGGATGTATCAAGAGGGGAATTCTTCAGTTTCCCAGGTTGTCTTTCTGAGGGTCAGCCTGAAAAATGTGAAAAGCCTTCCACCCTCTGCTCCTGGCCAGCTGCTTTCTTCCTCCTATGGAGGAGAGTTTGGGGTTGGAATTTGGATTTTGAGGCCAAAGGCAATGGTTCCAGGCAGCCCCTCTCTGCTCTGTGAATGTGTTATCTCCTCTGGATGGTTTTATCAAGCTCTCGGGCTGCCCAGCCCAGAGTTTGATCCTCAGGCAGGTTGTGTTTGGCTCTGATTATTTTCTTTCTTAATCTCTGTGTTTCCTGGCTGGTGGCTTTGATAGCTGTTTCTTGCCATCCTGGCTCCCAGGGTTTGGCTTGGGGAAGGCAGCTGGAAGCAATCTAACAATGCAATGTCTTAAAAAAAAAAAGAGGTGGAGATTTCCCTTTTTTTTATCATCCTTGCCCTAATCCTGCTCTCCCTGTTTATCTAGTGCTGGCTTCAGCACTTGTCAGCCCCTGATTTAACTCACTAACCTGGCAAAAAAGGGAGCCAACAAAAACAGCAAATGATTTTATTTCTTTTATTCCTTTTTCCTGCTGTGTCTGAGTTAAAACAGCTCTGTGTGGCTGGATGAGGAGCCCAGCTCTGGAGTTTGCTGCTGCTGCTGGTGTTGGTAAAAGTCCTGCTGGCTTCCCATGGGGGTGGACCCAGGGTATGAGTCCTTTGGCTGTCCCAAATTTACAAATATTGCCCAAATATTGTTGAGTCATGGTCCATTTGGTGCGTGGGAGCTTTGGTGGGGAAAATCATTCTGGGTTCACGGTGGTCCCTGCTCCTGTCCCTTGCTCTGCTCCCTCCCTTCCCACAGCACCCACTCCTGTGTTCCTGGGTTTTGGGGATGGAGGAGTGAGGAGCCCACCTGCTCTGGGAGCAGGCTTAGCCTTGGGGGTGTTTGTGACGTGCAGGTGAGGGATTTGTGTGGTGCTCAGCTTCACAAAAATGCAGGCTCTTCCCCAACATCCCCTGTGTTCACTGGGAGAGGAACACCCCTAGCTTCACCTTGAGCTGCTCTGGAAAGAGATTCTATTTATTTATTTGGTAATTTATTTACAGCTAACTTTTTTTTTGGTGATGCAGTTCCTTTCACCCCTTGGAAAAAATATCCTTAAGCCTTGCATCCTTGGTTCTCAGCATGCCTCCAGCAGCCAGGTATTTGGGTGCTGTGCTTTCCTTTGGGATGAGGGAATCCATCCCATTGTTCTGGCTCTTCTCCCCTTTCTCCTGGTGTGGTCAGAGGGTTTGGATGAGGGAAGGGTTGGTTTGCTGTGCTTGTGGTCTCTGTTGGGAGGCTTTTCCAGGGAAAAGGTGTCCAGGACCCGAGCAGGGCTGGATGGAGCAGCTCCCAAGCTGGCAGGGAAAGGGTGGCTGAGCTGGAGGCAGGTGGAGCCCAGTAGGAAAAGGCCCTGCTGCCCATGTGGGTGACTGCAGCAGGAGGGTCCCCTCCTCCCGAGGGGGGAGGAGGGAAAAAGAGCAGGAAAATCAGCTGGGAACAAATAGGTTTTGTTTTCCTTTCCTGGATGGAGCATTTCAGCTTCACCTTCCTCCTGATGGCTGTGGAGAGTGAGTTCAGCAGGCTCCCAGGGCTCGGCTATTCAAGTTTTCCAACAGAAGAACTTTGCTTTTTTTCAGGACTACTTTCCTCCTTAAAACAAAAGGGATATTGTCCAGGGAAGGATTTTGATTTTATGCTTCTTAAGTCGGGAAAACTTCTTCCTGCAGAAGCTTTCCAGTGGCTTTCACAGCACGTTTGCTGCTGCCACCTCTCCGGGGGTGCCTGGCACTGTCCCCGAGCTCGTGTCACTGCAGGGAGCTGCACCCCTGCTCCCTCACGTCAGTCTGGCTCTCTCAGGAAAGCAAAAAAAAACCTGTGGAACAACCCTCAGACTGCACATCCACCCTGTCCCTGGTGCACAGACTGGATGCCAGGGACTCATGGCACACCCCAGAATCCTGTGGGATAATTTATCTGCCCTTTCCCTTGGGAGGATCTATCCAAAGGGGCTGGGTGACAACCTGTTGGAACCCCGGAGGCTGAAAATTTCAGGCTTTCTGTGCCAAAAGGCACTGACCCTCAAGCAAGAACCACATTTGACCTGAGGCCATGGAACAGGCTTCCAAAGTTGAGTGATGGCACTGGGGTTGTGGGTGTGTAGTGTGAATAGTGTCGTGTGATCTCACAGGATGAAAAATTTAGATTTAAGATTTTAGCATATAGTAATGTGTATGAGTCATGATGGAGGATTTAGGGCATTGTCTGAGTCCTTCTTCTCCTTCTTCTTCATTCATCTTCATCTTCTTCTTCATGGGTTTGGGTGGTTTTCTGTAATTGGGTGAGAAAGGTACCACATTGTGGGCACTGGGTGGTCATTATTGGGTCAAAAGTATAAATAATAGAGGTGTCACCTCGTTATTGGGGGATTATCACTTAAATAACATTGGAAAGAGTTAGAAGCATCCATTTTACCTTCGTTTTCTAACTAATTAGTTGGAGCTCCTGCATTGTGACACTGTATATCCAAGTCTGAACTTGACTTCTACATTTTCCGTGTATTATTCATCCTGACCTTGGCAGAGAAAAAGAATCCAGAACTGTAACAACAACCAACCCTGCAGACAGAATTTGTGTTGTGACAGCAACTGCCATGGTTGTCCAGCTCATCTCCTGCTCTGTGGTGTCACTGAACATGCAGTGTGGATTCCTTGTTCTCTGGAGCTAAAGGGGAAAAAATGGGCTTGGGCTGGGATCAAGAGACAGCTGCAAAAAGAAAAGGAGTATCATAAATAGATATACTGTTGTGGTTTGGGGTTTTTTTATCCTCACATCTTTGTCCCATCTTTGCTTCCAGCCAGTCTGGAACAGTGAGAGAAACCCAAACTCCCCTCAAAGGGAGACTGGAAGGAAGGAGGGCCCTTGTGCTTTATTCCCAGGAAAATGGCAGGCATTTGTCATTCCGCAGAATCCCGGGTGGAAGCCGGGCTGCCAGACGTTTATGACAGGAATTTGTGTGATTCATGGCAGGGATTGCTGCTCAAACCCAGCAGGGATTTCGGGACTGGCCTGCAGGAAGGCTTGGCATGCAGGAAGGTTGTGCTTCCATGTGGCTTGGCACTCCCTCCCCAAAGGAATATTCCAGAGCAAGGGAAGATGGTCGATATCAATCTTTTCCTGCTGCTGGCAGATCCTAATCTCCCAAAGGAGTGGTTGGGCTCAAAGTGGAGCTGCCACAGCTTTCCCTTCCTGGGGCACCTTTCCTCTTCTCTGGCTGAGGGCCAGCTGCTTGTCCTGAAGGCACCAGATGTTGAGATGTTCCAGGCTGTTGGTGTCCCAGGATGAATCACCCACATGGGTGCACGTGAGGGATGTGGTGACAGTGCTTTGTGCAGGGAAAAGGCTTAGCCTGGGCCATGGAGACCCTCTCCATGTCCTCCCTTGGGACCCACTTCAGTCTGGTTCTGCTGTTAAAACATTTGGGTTTTTTCCAGGGACGCTCTCCTGGTACTCAGTTGCTTGGGATTGCCATGTTTTAGTCTTCTCCTGCTCCCAGCAGTGTCTGCTTTGTGCTTCCTCCCCCTCCTGGGACTTTATTGTGTGTGCATTTATCCTTTTCCTGCCCTCCTCTGCTTTTCTAAACATGCTGAGCTTCATTAAGCTCAATGATCCCGGATTCCCTCCATAAGGGTATTAAAAAATGGAGTTAAAGGTTAAAGGAGTGAGGCATCTCCAGCCATGTCCAGATACAGTTGTGAAACAGTGAGGAAGGAGGGAAGGAGATGCAGCAGCACTGATGAACTTTATCTCTGGCCAGTTTTCATCCCCAGCCCTTTAAATGAATGTGGCAGAGGAGCAGGAGCCTGGCAGAGCTTTGCAGCCCCATCAGGCAGGGGATGAGCTCCCCATCCATCTGAAATGAGGTGAATTCCCTGCCAAAGGGTGACCCCCTCTGTGCAGGGGTTTGTGCTCAAAGCAGCCTTTGCCTTCACTGGAAGGCAGCAGGGGACAGATGTTGGAGATCTCATCCTGGAGGGACAAAGGGGGAAATTCTACTCTAAACAAAATCCTCCCTCGTGTCCTAAAGCTTCCTAAAACTGCCCACCTGTGACCTGCAGATATTTATCTCTCCCCTCCTCTCTGCGTTTGCATGTTTATAAATGTGTACATACAAATGTATATGGAGAGTGTTTTAATCTGCTACCAGTGGATTTGTGTTATTTCAACAATAACAGCAGGACTGGGGCCAGAAAATTCATCACTGTGAGACCTCAGCCCTAAAATCCATCATTATGAGAGCTCAGCCCTACAAATACCATAATCTTCTGGATGCCAAAACATTGGTGTCTTCTCTGATGTCTTGTGAGGATGCTTGATGCAAACCATCCTTATTGCTTCATCTGTATGAGGGCCAATTATCAAATCAATGTACTTTGGGTTTAAGCCCATGACCAGAAGCCACGTGCCTGATTCTGTTGGAATCACAGGGAGATTTTGGCAGGTGTCAAAGCAGCTGGCTGGGAGAAGGTGGGCCCAGCCCAGCACATCTGCCTTTGGTGACTCTTGGGACCAGCCCTGTGGGGAAGAACAAGACCCAGGAGTGAGGGAGGAGAAGCAGCAAGCAAAGGGAACTTGGAGTTACAGATCCCAGAATGGTTTGGGTTGGAAGGGACCATTCCAAGATCGTTTCACTCCAACCCCCTGCCATGGGCAGGGACAGCTTCCATGAGATTTCTTTACTCCAAGAGGAAATTCGAGGGCTGGCTCAGGGCTGCCAGAGCAGCTGCCAAAGGAAGGTGTTGCCAAGGGGATTTCCTAGTTCTGAGTAGCCTTGCTTCCCTTGGAGGAACACAAAGGTATTTTTCCCTGACTTCCCCTCTGGATTTCAGTTTTGCTCTTGTGGGTGTCGAGGCAAGTCTGTTTATTACAGAGAATCTAAATATTGTGCTGCATGTGTATTCAAATCCATATGCAAATGGGAATGGCCTAATATAATTTTTGTCTTCTCCTGCAAACAATTTCCCCTCTTCCTGTTGTGTAAATCAGGAGTATGTTCTCCAACGCTGATAAATTCTGGGCTCATCTAACCCTGGTGGAGGAAGAACTGGACTCCCTGTGTTTATAAACAGAGGGAGAAAATACATATCTCTCCACACAGAGTTTACATTCCACATGGGTTCTCTGGCCAGGGTGTCCAATAAAAGAAAAATATGTATTTCTTGTCAAAAGGTGCTGGAAACATCTGGCTGGGTGGCACCATCCCCAAATCCCATGGGAGGGATCCAAAGGAGGCCAAGCACAATGCAATCTAGGGTGCTTGCTAGTGATTAAAATCAATCAAAAGCTGGAAAACTGGGCCCTGGGGCTCTTAGGAGAAGGCTTGGTGGTGGCTGAACATATTAAATAACTTCAAAAGTGTTCTGACGCCTTTTTTCTCGTGGTTATCAGTGCACAGTTGTCATCCCATGCGGTTCCAAACCCACTTGGAAGAATTTTTGGCAGGTTCCTAAGAGTCTGAGGCACAGAGAAATTATTTTAATCATTAACTATTGCTGTTGCCTGCTCTCCTGTCCCACCACTTCACTGTTCTTTTACCAGGTGTCAAGGCAGCTGCTTAGCAGGGATTGCAAACTGGCTGCAGGTGAGGAAAGGGAACTTTAATATCTACAAATAGGAGAAAACAAAACAAAACAAAGCTTTAGTAGTTGATGCATCTATCAGCTTCTGCATCTTGGGGCAGGGGTTGTGCAAGCTCTTGCTCCGATTCTGATGTGACAAATCTTTTTTTATGTAACATTAATGTTCTGTTCATGCCATAAAATTGTCTGAGTAACCTCTGATTAGACTCCAAGGGTGAAAATACAGCCAGAAAAATCCAATTCTGTCCATAAAGCACAAGGTTCCCTCTGGTCCAGCGCTGAAGCACTCTTTCCAGCAAAAACAGGTATGAAACCACAGATATTCCTGGATTTCTTTGAGGGCAAATGTTGGGAAGGTTTGGAAGATGCACACAGCATATAAATCCCACAGGGCATTTTGAACGCTTGGCAGTTGTGTAGGGACAAGCCTCAAGCTTCTTTTTTTCCTTTCTTTACATTTCAGCAAAGCAAAAGTACTTGAGGTGTTCATGTGTCACCTCAGTGGAACATTTCCCTCCGTGATCCACAGTTCTGGCTCTTCATTATCCGCCTCACTCTTCACTCAGCACATACAGCCCTGTCCTCAGGGGTCCTTGGTGGAAATCTGTTTGACAAACAAATTAGGTGACTCTTCCTCCTCCTCCAGTACCCTCAGGCTGGTTTGTTTTTAGGAACAAGTGGGCAGAAGATGCTCTTGTTGGTACATCTTTGATAAACGCTCCTGGGTGCCAGCCATTCCGCTGGGATCACCCACCGGATCACCCTCCCTCTGTGGAATGAGGAGGGCAAAAGAAGGATTTCAGAGAAGTCCCCAGCCTCATCATCCTTCCCACATTTCCCCCAGAGCTGTTAAGTGTGCGTGGGGCATCTGGTTGCTCACGAACCCCCGAGGGCCAGCCCTTGGCTGCAGAACTCCCTAAAGGAGAAATTTTTCCCACTGCTAATCTTCCTGGCAAGGAGCAGGGGCTCACTTAAAGCAATTGTTGTTTTTATCAGTCACTGAATGCTCTGCAGCTCCAGCTGGGTGGTCTCTGAGACATCCCACACAGCTCACGTGGGCTGGGCTGGGGAGAGGAGAGGTTTTTATGGCTGGGGGACCGGCCAAATTCCTCATGGAATCTGGTGAAGCCCCTCCTCACGTGGTTGGGCAGAGGTGAACTGCAAGGGGCTGCCCTGCTGGGAGTTCTGCTGGCCATCTCTTGGAGGAGTAGCCAGGAGGGCTGTCATTCCTGGCAGGATTGCCTCAGGTCAGCAAACCTCACAGGAATGGTCCTGCCAGGAGTGGGGCTGATGAACTCTAAAAAAAGCCACCTGAGGAGTGTTGACTAAATTCATTTAGAGAGGACTTCTGGAGCCAAGGCAGGCCTGAGGGGATCATGTTCAGGCCTCTGATTCAAATATCCACACCTTGCTGAGGTCCCACCACAGGGAGATCTCCTGGAGCCCAGGGGTGGCTCTTCCTTCCTGCACTTGGGTTGTGTGTGGTCAGCAGAGTGACCCTGTTGGCCAGTGGGAATGACCAACTGGTTTGGGAGCCAACTCCAGCAGAGAGCTTAGAGCTGGACACACTTTGAAGGCTTCCACTTCCCCAAGCATTTATTTGAAAGCAAATCAAGAGGGTGATGGAGTTGAAATTATCTTCAGCAAGGGATTGCTCTTTTCCCAGTCTTTTTTCTCCCTGCTAGTGAAAGCATTTCACAAACAACCGGTGAAGTTTTGCAAGGAAGATCATTGCTTCATTTCCCTCTTCAGCTGGGGAATCTCAGCCAGTCTTCAGCAAAACAGGAGCTGCAGGTGGTTAATGGGACATGGAAGTGAAAAAGGAAGGGGAAAATAAATTTCCATGTGCGTGGAGAGTTACAGAAAACCTCAAGAAAGGGATTGGCGACAGGTAGGAAAATCCCTCTGGTTTTCCAGGGATGGATACAGCAGCTGTCACTGGCTTGGCCCCAGAGCCTTGGGCAGCAGAATTCCATCTGCTGGGGGTGTCACCTTCACCTTGGGGGTGTCACCTTGTCTGAGGAGGGACAGCCCACCCCACCCCATGGATGTGCTGGAGTTTGGTGGGGTTTAGTTGCACATCCCATCTTGGGATGAAGGCCAGTTGGATACTGCATCCAAATTTCAGTAGGACTGGTTAGATCCTGCTTGGGCTTGGACTCCCTCCTTAATTTCTTTTGTGTGGTCTTCACTTGGGAAGCTTTAGGGAAAACCAGCAGGAACATCTGGATCTCATCCAGGGATCATCTCCATCGTGCTGTGGGCTACTGCACACTGCCAGAATAGCCCTGGCCACCTCTTGCCTTTCCCCAGGGATGTGTTTGAGTCCTATCTGTGGGTGTTCCAGCCCTGGGTGTTCTCCCTGCCCGGAGCAGGCTCGGCAGCTGCTGTCACTCGGGAAGGGAGGGTCTCCAAGTTGGAATTTCGCCCCTCCTTGGATGGAGACCACCAGAGCTCCTCTGCTGCACAGCAATGAGCTGAGAGAGGCTCTCAGCCATCCCAGTTTCCACAAAGCAGGAGTTCTCTTTGGAGGGATCCAATTCCCTCTTCCCTCCCGTTCCTCCATCTGCAACCTCAGCCTTTCGGGTTTAAATCCAAAATTTGGGTTTAAGGCCCTCAACTGTGGAGATGTGGGAAAGCCCAAACATCCAGATCACTGCAGGGCAGGAGGCTGAGAGGAGGAGGTGACCCCAGGAGAGGCATGGAAATTCAGCTCTTTTGGATTCAGTTATGCTATTTTTTTTCCCAGTTTTTCCATGAGGAGTAATTATTATCCTAAATAATACTTTTTCCTCCCAACGCTCGTCTAATTTTCCACTTCCCCACCAGAGAAAGGGAAAAGAGAATTTGTGGGGAAAGCAGAATGATTTTGCTTTTGTTTTCCTTTGGTTCCTTAAAAAAATGGTTTGTTTTCTGAGTGGAAAACCTGATAAAATTAGTGGAAAATATTCTCCCCAGCTGTAGGGATGCTGCATGGCAAAAAACTTTTGATTGAGACTAATCTGATTACTCTTGATTTGGCAATCTTGAGGAGTTGCCAAACCCATCCTTTCCCTGAAACTGAATGTCCCCATGCACCAGGAATGGCAGGACCTTGTGGATGCTGCCAAGTGCATTGGTGCTGTGCTGTTGCCCTGCCAGAGATATTATTTTCAATTTCAGCTGTAGGGCTGCAATAAACATCATCCTAAAGAAACCCCAAATGGGAGAAACTGGGGTATTTGCTGTCTCTGGCAGAGGATGTAGGGGAAACATGACTGGAGCAGGGCCAGCAAAGAGAAGCAGGAAGGATGAGGAGCTTGGAAAGTCTTCCACAGGGGGTTAAACAGATCAGGGGTGTTTAATTTACTGAGGAGAAGAATAAGGGATGCCACGGAGGGTTTTTGAAACAGTGAGTGGTGCAGTGAAGGTTGCCAGCTTCTATATCTTATAGGATACCTGAAAGAAGGGGTGGAATATTAAATAACAAATACATTAAAATATAAATATAAATATAAAATTAAATATTAAGTATTAAATATATTTATATGCAGTATTAAATCAAATGTTTAAAATGGGGGGAGAAAATAACAACAAAAAAAAGAGTTTTTTCAATTATGTCAGTGCTGCAGCTGTCCCTGAGTGATGATGTTGGGACAGATGGTGTCCAGGTTTCGGTAGCAACATTTCTCCATGGTCCACAAGGGATTGCAGAGCAATCTTCTGCCTTGCCCCAAGAGGCAGCTGAAATAATTCTCAATGGATGTGGATGTTCAGCTGAGGTTTTTAGGGTTTAAGGCTGAACCTTTAAAAGATGGTTTAGGAGTTTTGCCTGCCTGAATAACCCACTGGAAAAAAGCCATGGATGAGGAGCTGTGGTTTGCTCTCCAGGAGGTGTAGCAGGATTTGCTGTGTGAGGCTGGTGTCCCAAAGAGACAAACGAGCTTCGGACAAGCTTTGTCACCAGTGCAGTGTAACCCTGTGATCCCTCTGCCACTTCACACTGATTTACCCCAGCCTTTGCCACTTTGGGATGCCTGACGAGAGGGATTTTCTTTGCTGGGATGTAGCAGCAGAGTGGTGATGTGACTTGTAGCAGCAGAGTGGTGATGTGACCGTGCTGGATGCTGGTCTGGTGAGGGTCCTGCAGCTCCGGGATGCAGCTGAAACTCCCGCAGGCTCCTCCTGGAGGCGATGGAGGGAGCGGGAGAGGCTTTCCGGGCTGGGTCACCGGCTTTGGATGTGGCAGCCGGCGTGTGGTACCTTATTCTGCTAATGAGGCTGCTCCCACCCTTTCCCCTTTCCCTGCGGGCACTGGGGACTGTCTGCGGTGCTCCTGGCTTTGTTTTAATCTTCAGTAACAGCAAAAGAAAACAACTGGTGCTTTGCTTCCCCCTCAGCCCGAGGATGCTCCTCAGATCGGGGATAAGGGATGGATTTTGTCCAGCCCACGGGGCACAGCTCACAGAGGCTTTGGTGGGTGTTGCTCTGGGATTCCTGTCTCAGGAGCACTCCCAAGGGAGGGATGTGAAAAATGAGGAATCAGGAGCTGGTCTGGGCAGCAGGGCTGGGAGAGGAGCACGGGAGGAAGGCTGGGGATTGTTTGGCTGCTGTGCTGTGCCATCGCTGGCTGTCACAGCACCAAAGTGCAGAAGTTAAAAAAAGTCCTTGTGAAAATCCCCTCTCCAGCTCCCTCGGACCCTCCTCAGGCACGGCAAGGGGATCTGAGCTCTCTGGAGCTTTCTCTTCTCTAGGTGAACACGCCCAGCTCTCCCAGCCTCTCTCACCCCAGGCCACCCAGCAAAGCCCAGCCCTTAATTCCATGATCAATCCCACAGCTGGGATTCTTTTACAGGGAAAAAGAATCTTCCCTGTTTCTTTTACAGGGAAACACTCAAGGACCATTACCAAGAGCCAGGGGGGTTGCCCATGGGTTTTAGAGAAGCTGTGAGATGGGGCATCCCTCTTCCAGGGGGTGCTCAGACCTTAGAAAGTGCAAGACAGCAGCAGCAGCAGCATGTGAGGGTTTGAGGGACTGTTTTTCCAGTGCAGGACAGCTGTGAAAAGAAAAGAGGTCAGAAAGTTGGGGGGCTGCTCCCTCCTGCTCTGTGTCAGGTCTCTGCGTGTTTGCTAAAATACAAACGGCTGCAGCACACCCTGACTTGCCTTCTGCCACAGAAAAATCCAATTTCTGTGTAAACTGTGGGAAATCAGCTGTGCCAGGACCGTCCAGGTGGAGTTAGGCTGAGCATGGTACAGCCTGTCAGAGAGTCTCTCCTTACAAAAGCCAGGCATGAATCATCTTGATGAAGGTGCTTTGCCCACCTGGTGCTATCATCCCGTGGTGTGGTTAACGTAACACAGAGAGGAAATAATTCAGCTCCATCCAGCAGAAAACTCGGCTCTCTCCCTCCTCCCCACCAAGTTTTGTCAGGAGCAGAGGTAAGACAGCAGGATTGTCCATGCTGGCTGACCAAACAATGACTGTGGAATCATGGATTCTGTGTTTTGTGATATTTCATCTTTTTCCTGTTTTATTACCTAGAAAAGGTTGCTTTGGCTCAGAGGATGCTCAGAGCAAAGGATGGGGCTTGGAGCAAGCTGGGATAGAGGAAGGTGTCCCTGCCCATGGCAGGGGGTGGGACTGGATGGGCTTTGAGGTCCCTTCCAAACCCAAAGCATTCCATGATGATTTTATACCCAGAGACAAGTTACTCCTCTCAGCAGTGCTTGGGATTTATCCTGGGGCAGGTGTTGGCTTTTGGTTTGTCAGTGTCCATCCTCCTGACCTTGTTGTACACTACAAGGACACAAAGACTTTGACTTCAGAAAGCTGAAAATTACTTTTTTATTTTTGGGATGTGGGGGGTTTTTTTAATGCTATTTTACACAGACTAATTTGATTGGTGACAAGAAGACAAACTTTTTAAATTATATTGGTTAGACTAGAGGGACATCAAGAAGAAGTCCCTCGTAGGGAAAAAAAAAAGTAAATAAATTTGTTGTTACAAAACCATGTTTTTTGTTTACAGAAAATTCTTTGGGAAAGGAATTTCAGAAAACTAAACATTTCAGGTACGAAGTAGGGCTACATCCACCCATTTTTAATATTAAAATACTAAACTGGATGGAAATACTCCTCCTTCTTACAGTGGCCCAAGTTTTGTTCAAAAACAAGGAGCATGTGCAAACTGGAATTTGTCATGGTAAAACATAAAAAAAAAGCGTAACCAAGCCTTTGAAACCTCAAAGAAGTTGTTGGGATTGCTTTTAGCAGGAAATGAAAAAAAATTCCTTTTCCTTGATATTCTTCTCTTTCCTTTTTAATTTTTTGGTATTATTATTTTTCCTAAGACGATGTAATTTCCTGACTCTCCCTGATGTGAGCTGTACAATCAAAAGGAAGGGGAGACAAACTGGGATAGCTCCTTCCTGCAAGGAAATGATTTCCAATCTTGATTTGAATGCCCCGTTGCTTTGCAGGCCTTATCCTTCAGATATGACTGGAAGTGTTCTTTGGCAAAGGTCCTGCTTGCAGAGAGAGAGGCTGGGGATGGAGGGGAGAGATGAGAGAGCCAAGGTGGAGAAGAGGCTCCCAAGTAAAGTTCCCTGTGTTTTGCAGCATATTCCTATAATCCAAACAGTGCTTTAGGTTTATTTTTTGACATCATGCCCTGGCTTGTGTGTTTGGGTACCTCAAGCCATTCCTTTTCTTATCTGATTAATACAAATCCTGGAATGGTTTGGATTGGAAGGGACCTCAAAGTTCATCCCATTCCACCCCCTGCCATGGGCAGGAGCACCTTCCACTATCCCAGGTTGCTCCAAGCCCTGTCCAGCCTGGCCTGGAATATTTCCAGGGATCCAGGGGCAGCCACAGCTTCTCTGGGCACCCTGTGCCAGGGCCTCCCCGTGCCAGGGCCTCCCCACCCTCACAGAGAGGAATTTCTTCCCAATATTTTACTGAAATCTCTCTTTCAGTTTGGCTCTTCTGTTCCAGGCCAAGTGCTGGGAGTGATTAAAACTTGCTCCATTTGCAATGGGGAATATTTTGCATCTTTCAAACCAGCCTGGGACATTAACAGCAGTTACTGGAAGGGGAGCCAAGCAACTGCAGGAAACCTCCCCCCAAAACCAGATTTTCCAAAAGGATGCAAAGCTTTGTGCTTCAAGCAGCCTCCAAGAAAGCGATGGAAAACTGCCACGGCGTAGTTTGGTTGGGAATGGGATTTCAGAAAGGCTTGTGACTGTGTTGAAAAATGGTCCCAGACTTGATGCTGACAGATTTTGCCAGTGGGACTCATGATCCTCGGCTCCAACCAGGACTTGAAGCCATTTGTGGGACAGGAAAACACTGGAAAATCTGTCCCTTGCAGCAGTTTCCCAGCCACATCTGAAGCAGTGTTATGGAATGGGTCTGGTTTGGGTTCCCACATCAGAATGGTGGCCAGAGCTCCAGCTCTGGGGAGTCTCACCCAGACTGCAGTCCCGTTTTCAAAAGGGTTGGATTTGCAGCTCTATTTTCAGCCTGCCTGCAATGGGAAAACGGATTTTGTTTTGGATGATCCCCAGGAGTTTCTCTATCTTGCAAACTGCTGATTCCCAGATTTGTGCACAGCATAGAGCAGAGGGCTGGAAACCTGATAGTTTTTCAAGTCTTATGTTCTTTCTGCACAATCCAGTTGCCTCTGCTTTTGGCTGGGTCGAACTTCCCGCTGGAAAAAAAAAAGTGGGAAAAGTTGCCTGTCCTTTGAAAATACAAAGAAATTTGCATATGAACAAAGCCTTGCATCCCTGGAAGTGTCCAAGGCCAGGCTGGATGGGGCTTGGAACAACCTGGGATAGTGGAAGGTGTCCCTGCCCATGGCAGGGGGTGGGATGAGATGAGTTTTAGGATCCTTCCCAACCCAAAGGGTTCCATGTAAGCTCAGCATTAAGAACTTTTTAGTCAAACCCTGGTCTTTATTTTCTTTTTCAGCCAAAGCAATTTCCCTCTCTTTCAAGAGTTATGGCCTGATCTAAGGAAAAGAAAATGTAATTCTTATGGAACTTCTTAACAACAGGTTGTCTTTGTCATTTACTGGGTGTTTTGTGGTATAAAACCCCCCCAAATACTTGGGAAATGTTTCCTTTAATGCCCTTATGGAACCATTCTCTTGCCCTTGGAAAAAGCCAGCAGGAAATCATACATGGAATTGATGATCTTAGAGGTCTTTTCCAGCCTTAATGATTCTGTTGTTCACTATTTGAACAGCATGTTCACTATCAGTAGATGTTGCAGAAATACAGTGGTTTGGACTGGAATGATTTGACTTGTAAAACTTTAAGAGAATGTTGAAAACCATCCTGGGGCTTGCTAGGGGAAAAGAGAGGATTTGGGCTTGTATTTGGATATTTTTTCCTGCTTGTTTCTACAACCAATGGCAGCTTCTAATGCACATGTTTGAGACTCCTTGGTATTGATGATGGCCTTATTGAGGGATCATTTTCAAGCCCTGTGAAAAGCAGGGGGGGAAAGATTTATATCACTAAAAACCTATTTAAATAATTTAAATCTATGTCAATCATAGAATTGTTTAGGTGGGAAAAGCCCTCTAAGACCACCAAGTCCAACAATTCTCCCAGCACTGCCAAGGCCTCTCCTCACCCATGTGGCTTTTAAATCCCTCCAGGGATGGGGACTCCACCACTGCCTGGGTAGCCCCTTCCAAGGCCTGACAACATTTTCCATGAAGATTTTTTTCCCCAAATATCCAGTCTAAACCTCCCCTGGC
>VXBB01022933.1:223700-258039 GCA_013399915.1 Illadopsis cleaveri
AGCCCGACCCCCCCGGCTGTCCCCTCCTGTCAGGGAGTTGTGCAGTGTCACAAGGCCCCCCCTGAGCCTCCTTTTCTCCAGGCTGAGCCCCTTTCCCAGCTCCCTCAGACTCTCCTGGGGCTGCAGCCCCTTCCCCAGCTCTGTTCCCTTCCCTGGACACACTCCAGCCCCTACATATCTTCACTGAAGCAAGAGGGCCCGGGCTGGGCACAGGCTGTGGAAGGAGCTGGGTGTTATTTTGTAATATTTTCCACCAATTCCACAATTATTTTTTCCCCCACTGTTTTCCAGCTGCCAGCCCTTCCTCTACTCTCAGTTGCTAAACTCTTTTCCAGGTGGGTGTCTGTAGACACCGTTTGATCAGCTGTAACATCCCAAAAGCTTTATTTGCTCTGTCCCTGGAAAATGAGCCCCTGGGAAGTCTGGAGTTAAGGAAGGAGGTGCACAAAGGCTGAGGGTACGTTTGAAATTAAGGAGAGGCACCTCTAGGCATCTCCTTTCCATGGGAGCAGACTTTGCTGGCCAGAGGACAACACCAGCTCTGGGTTTTGGGCACCAGGGAACTGCCTGGATGGTGAAGTGTTTGTCTTTCCCTTCACCAGGATGTGTGCTCTGTGTGAAAGGTCAGAAAATTGACAAAAGGAAAAGAAAGGTTCACCTAAATGTATCTATCACTTCATATCTGTCATTTTACCCAGCCTGGAGAAGAGAAGGCTTTGAGGTTATCCAGTGCCTGAAGGGGAACCACAAGAAAGATAGAGAGGGACTATTTACAAGGGATGGAGGGACAGGACAAGGGGCAGTGGCTTCCCACTGGCACAGAGAAGGTTTAGGTGGGATACTGGGAAGAAACTCCTCCCTGGGAGTGCAGTGAGGCCCTGGCACAGGTTGCTCAGAGCAGCTGTGGCTGCCCCTGGATCCCTGGAATTATTCCAGGCCAGGCTAGATGGGGCTTGCAGCAACCTGGGATAGTGGAAGGTGTCCCTGCCCATGGCATGGATGAGTTTTGAGGTCCCTTCCACTCCAGACCATTTTGATTCTGCTTTCAGGACCTTTCCTGACAAACCCAGGGGTTTTGGAATTCCTCTCTGCCCTGCAGCAGCACACAAGGAAGAACATCCCTGGTCCACAATAAATCAGTGCTGCCCAGGGGTCTGCAAGCTTCAGGAAAGAAAACACTGGAAGCTCTTTCTTGCCCAAGATGAATCTCTGTGTATATTTACACACACAGATATAATGGATATCCTTTATAAAGGATAAACCCTTAATATATCAGCCAGAGAAGCTTGTCCAGAGCCACAGCACGCAGCTTTTCCCTGTCAGCAGCCTTTCCCCCAGGCTGGGCTGCCACGTGGGGACCAGATGTGCCCATCCCAAAAGTTCTGCTCACTCCTGTACACTCTTTTAGGGCTATTTTTTTCCACCCCACTGAAGTACAGCACGAGCCACACGAGCCAACCCTCCAGCTGAGGCTGAGCAGGAACCAGGAGTGATTGCTCAAAATGCCATAAATAGCTAAAGAGCTGTTTCCAACAGTAAATAGGGATATGTGAATTAGGAATAAACTCTCCCACCAGTTTGTAGGCATTCCAGTTGCTTGTTTTAATATCTTCATGTGGCTTTTTCCCCTCCCTCTCCTTCACTTTTCTTGGTGGGAGGTGACACAGAGAACAATGAGCAAGGGGCCCGCTCTGGTTATCTGAAGCAGAATGAAAAACAAGGGGGAGAAAAAAAAAAAAAAAAAAAAAAAGGCTGGGATTCTTCAAAAGGAGCCAAGGAGAATTAGAGACCTCAGGCATTTTGGGAACTGCGTGCTCAGTTCTTTGAGGGGACCCTGAAAGATCCCATCCTCATGATGCTGGCAGAGGATGCAAGGATTTGGGGATGCACTGCCAGCTTGGAGCCTTTGGATGAAGTTCCAAAGGTTTCGTGAGCTGTCTCAGCCAGCCTTCCCTCCTTCTTGACAGCAACCAAAGCTGTCCAAAAAAGCGGAATTCTTGTCTCATGGAATGAAATGTCCTCATGGTTTTCTGTTTGCTTTTGTTCCAGATGAGGGAGAAAGAAAAGTCCAAGTTTTTTTCACTGAGTGGAAGTTTTTTTGTGAAATGGAGTCAGAAATAGGGGAGTGACCTGGTTGAAGTGGAAAATTTAGTGTAAACACCAGGTAAAAGTGATATAAATCATGGGCATCCAGAATGGAAGGAAAGGGTGGAATAACCAACAGGAAAAATAAGAAACAAAGTTTTTGGGTCTGAACTTAAAGATTTTGCTGTCCAACTCCTTCAAAATCAAATTTCTTCCCCAAACGTCAAATGAATTTGGATGAATGGGAATTTGCTGCTGGAAAACTGCTGTGGGAATTTTTGTGGTTTGCCCCAAACACAGCCTGCTCTCACATCTGTGCCCGTCATTACAACACAGAGCTCATAAGCACAGCCAAAATTTGGGATCCAGCTCTGGGTCTGGCCCTGCTTTGAGCAGGAGGTGGGATTAGAGACTTCCTGAGGTTCCTTTGGACTTTGATGATGTCCACAGTCCATGCAAAAGAGTAATTTTGCTAAGAGATCAAGAGGGAGGAAGGAGGAGAGAGGAAAAAGAGCAGGAGAGGAGAATTAAAACAGGGGTAGAGGAACACGTTTGCCAAAGCCATGCCTAGAAGGAAAAAAAATCCTTTCCAGGCTGTGAATTTAAAATTCCTTCCATCTTTTCTTCCAAAACACCCCCAAAGTAATGATTTGGGTTTGAAAGAACTTTAAAGTCATCTAGTCCAACCTCAAAGTGATGTCCTTCAGCCGCCCTATGGACCTCAGTTCAGGGGTGGAGAAGGGATTTTCCAGGACATCTCTGACTGTGGGGTGCACCCATTAATGGGGAAGTTCAGCAATATAATTAAGAAATATAGGCTCGTTAAGCAATAGGCCATCAACTTTTCCCACTTTGCTTCATAGAGAGGGGAGGAAAAGGCAGCCAGAATTCCCAAATCAGACAGAGGAGCCACTGCATGGATCCAGAGGGAAGAGTGGGCTCAGCACCCCATGGCAGAGGGAGCACTCAACAGATTGAGAGGTTTAGTGAGGAGAGAAGAAGCATTTTGGTGCCCCAGTACTGCTTTTCCCTGGAAATCTTGGAGCTGCACGAAGTCACTTGGTGATTCTCACTGGTTTGTCTTCAGAGAATAAACAACAGAGAGGTTTGGGCTGGGAGGGACCTTAGAGACCATCTCATCCCACGGACAGGGACACCTTCCACCAAAACAGGTTGTTCCAAGCCCTGTCCAGCGTGGACTTGGTCTGAGAAGGAAATCAGAGCTTAAGGCCACCCAGCTTGATGGGCCAGCAGTGAAACTTTGGTACTGCTGTGGTGTGGGGCTGAGGGAGAGCTGCCTGCCAGCCCCACGAGGTTCAGTGTCATAATTCCAGGACACTGGCTCAGCCCTGCTGTATTCCCAGCCAGCAGGAAGGGCTGTCAGGGAGCCAGCATGGCTCTTGCACTCCTTTTCCCTCCCTAATTACTTCTAGCTGCTGAGGAAGCCCCAAGGACCTCAAAGGGATGGTGCTGGGTTTGCACAGGGCTGTCTCTCCCAGATCTCCCATCTCATCTCCTCAGCCCATGGTGGTCCACGAGGCTTCGGAAAGGGGCCCACCAAACAACTGCAGAAAACACTAAATATGTATTGCAAATGTGCATTCCCACACAGACAAAGGCAAGGAAAATGGAGAGGAATCAAAGGGCTCAGTGAACAATGGAAATTCAGCTTTTTTTGCTGCTTTTTTTTTTCGGCTGTAAATGGAAAAGCATGTGTGGGAGATGGAGATGGAACTGGCTGCTCCAAAAGGAGAAATGGCACTTCTCAGGATAGGTTTAGATGGGATATTGGGAAGAAATCCTTCCCTGTGAGGGGAGGCCCAGAGCAGCTGTGGCTGCCCCTGGATCCCTGGAAATGTCCAAGGCCAGGTTGGACATTGGGGCCTGGAGCAACTTGGGAGAGTGGCAGGTGTCCCTGCCCGTGGAATGGGCTGAACTTTAAGGTCCCTCCAACCCAAACCATTCTGGGGTGAAAGAGGAGAGATCCTGGTCCAGGCTAAGCAGAAAAAGCACTTTTTGCTCTTGGTGGATGTGCTGGTGCCAAGGAGAGTGATGCCAGCTCAGGTGGGATGAGGGAAGGTAGGCTGGGAGTTGATGCTCTCCATATCCCACAGATGGGCAGCAAAACAGGGCTCTGAAACCAGGGCAGTGAATGTTCCAGGAGCTTTTTTCTCTTTCCCAGAGCACTGCCCACATTCCTGGGCCCTTTTGGGCTGGAAAAGTGATATAACCACAGGGTTTCTCTTGTAAAGGCTGTTGGAAATGCTCCTGCACGACTCCACATCCTAAAAGACAAGGAAAGATGGATTTTATCCCACTAGACATAATTGACCCGTGGCTCTTCTGGGCAGTGGGGAGCAAGGAGAGTGAGGGCTCTTTATCCACAAAGCCTCCATCAGGCCCCACTCCCTGGGGATCATTCCATTTGTTCATCTCTTGGGACACAGTGGTGGCACTTATTTTTCCCTGTCAAGGGGCCCTGAGCCCCAGAGGGTTTTCCAGGCCTAATGCTTGAAAAAGACATCCCAGAGCTGGCTTAACCCTGCCTAGTGTGGAGATGATTTACAAGGAATTGTATAATCAGTCAGTGAGCTGGTGGGACAGATCTGGATGGAGCAAACGAATGGCACCATCACACAAATTTAAGTGATTTTGGCAAAACCCTTCTGGCCAAGAGGAAGCTGGCTTTGTTTGCTGCACTCCTGGTTTTCTCCCATTTCCACCCCGAAGAAAATGGTGATTTCCAGCCAGCCAGGCAGCTCTGCCCCTGCTCATTTGAGCAGCCTTTCAGTCGGCTTCCGAGACTGGCAATTTGGGGTGGTAAACCCTCTTTATGGGCTGTTATTAACTGTGCTCTGCTCAGAGGCAGCAAAACTCATTATGTGCAGGAACGGCCGCACTGCTCCCGTCTATACCCAGGCAGGGAACCTTTAATGCTCTCCCTTTTCCGGCTTCCCAGTGATAAAAACACATTATTGAGGGGGAAAAAAAAAAAAAGGCCTCAGAGCGAGCTGCTGGTTTGCTCAGCGTTCAGGCTCCTGTGCTGGAGGTTTTATTTGGCTGCTGACGTCCCGTGGATGGCTGCAGAGCAGGATTTTTAGGAAGTGGGCCAGTGTGGTGCTGCCCTCTGTTTTTTATTTAGCTGCGCATTAAATGCTCCCCTTTGCCCCAGGTTTTATTAAGGAGAAATTAAAGAGAGCCTTGTTAAGCTGGGGACATGAAAGGGGAGAGCAGGCCGTCCTGCTGGGCCGAAGGAACAACCTTGGGATCAAGGCCACAATTAGCCCTGTTCTCCAGGCCCGGTGTAATTACGGGTATCACAGTCTGCAAAGGGCATGGGAACAGCAGGAATTCCTCTTGGAGAAAGCTGGGGAGAAATAAAGGCTGAGAGGGACTGGGGAGTTCATCAGCACTCCCGGCTGGCGGATGTGGGTGCGCGCTGGGTTTGTTGGGTGATGGAGATCCCTGCCTGACCTCTCCCTGTTATCCCAATATCTGCCTGTAAAATAGGGCACGTTCTGTACCTCTGGCAGGCAGAAACACCAAAGCCCACCAGTGTCCCAGCCAGCTCTTGTAACCACTCCAGAAAAACTCCAAAAATTGCCCCTGTGGAGGAGGCCTTCAAGACACGAAACATCCGAGGTTTTCCAAAGAGCTCACTGGCCCATGGAATGATGTCCTGAGTGTTAAGTTTATGTTCCCCACTGCCTTGGCTCCTCCTGTCTCTCACACTGCTTTCACTTGAACCCCTGGGACCACAATTAGGACTTTATTAGGGCTTGGTGATGTTTTTCCCCACACCCAACCCCGTGCTGGAGCCTCTCGGCGAGAGGAGAAGGCCCAAATTAGGTATTGGATATTAACTAATACTGAGAGCACCATCTGGTGGGCTGAGGGGCTGGGGAATATGGCCAGCAGAGCCAGGGATGGCCTTCTGAAAGCACCCCAGAAATGCATCTGGCTGAGGCCATCAGAAGGTTGTGGTGCTCCTGCTCTGCCTTCCCACAGCCACCTCCTGACAGCCTCAGGGAGAAGGTGCAAATAATAGCCAAACACCCCCAAATTCTTCCTGCTTTTGGAGGGGTGGAGCTTGATGTGCTCCCTGAAGTGTGGAAAAAACTCTGAGTGGGATGACTAAGCTCCTACCATAAATATACATCTGTTCCTTCTTCTTTGGATTGCATCATCCTTGTGGGGCTCTTCCAGCTCAGGGTGTTCTTTGGAAATGGATAAAAATCTTAAAACCAGCTTTATTGTGGCCACGAGTTCCATGGATCTGTGAGTGTATATTTAGATATATTTCTCTCATATATACATATATAAAAATATATATCCATTTTCAGCTGGCTGATATTCAATGTTCCCATCTGTAGCCTTGATCCGTGAGAGAGGGATTTAGCAGTGCCTGTGTTCCTTGAACCATCCACACTATTCCTGCTCCTTGTGGGTTTACCCAGAGCCCTGTGAGATCCCATTAACCCTCCCACAGCCTCTCCAAGTGCTGTGCTGACAGAGCCCAGGGATGGTGACCTCCAAAAAGCAGAGGAATCGCATGAAAATTGCGCAGCATTTTTAGAACCCCAATCTTTTCCTTGACCTTTCAGCACAGCCCCAGAGTTCTGTGTGTGCTTTGGGGTGGGAAACACCCTCCCAGAATGTTACTTGGCTTTTTCCAGGCAGTTGATCCTCCTTTTATCTTCAGGAAAGCAGGTCAGAAGATGCTCCTTAGAACTGGATCTCCTTCCCCTGGCCTCTTTGCTGCTGGCCATGGGTCTGTCCCTCCTTTAGTCTGCAATGAGGGGACCCACAGCCAGGATTTTTTTTTATGCTATTATCATATAAATTTTGATTTATCAAGGGATTTTTCTATACATGACCTGTCAGGGAAGGTGTTTTTCCATGTCCTTGAGCACCAAGATTTTTGCTGTGGTCTGCTGTGCACCTGCAGGAGGTGAAGAAGATGTTGGGAGGGTTTGACTGGAGAGACAAGCAGGATATAAATTATTATAACCCACAAATATGTTATATCTCAACAGCTGGCATTGCTGAGTGTGTGTGGTGACTGTCTGGGGCTCTGCAGAACAAGCTGGGTGATGTTCCATAAAAGGCTTACAGGGAATTTTATTGTCATTCCTTGTTGCGTTTCTACACGGCCACCAGATGTTTCATAGAGCCATAATTGATGTGAATTATTTAATAACAGGGGCAGCTCATGGTATTTTATCCTTGGCTTCAGGGTTGGGGTTTGATGCAATCAGCTTGGGTGGAGCATAAAGAGAAAAAATGAGTGCCAAGGGAATTTGCAGCCCTGTCTCTCCGGGATCCTTTCCCCTGGGTTCTCCGTGCTGGTCAGTTCCCAGGGCTGGCTGTTCCATCCTGCATTTGTGTCCCCTCCCTCTGTACCCTCTCCTCGAGGCTGAGGCAGTTGTGGGGCCAGTTCCCACGTCTCCTCAGAAGGAAGAATCCCACAAGAAAACACATGGCATTTTTCTCATTTTTTTCACAGCCTAGCAGGTGGACAACGTGCAGGCAGGGTGGAATTTAAAAAAGCCAGCTGGGTGCACCCAGCTCTGCTGTCAGTGTCAAAAGCTGCTCCATAGAAGCTTCTCCTGGGCAAACACTCCCCTGGGCTCTGCTGCCAACAGTAAACAAGTCACACCCCAAAAACACTTGTTGGCAGCAGCCCTGGGCAGGTTTCCTGACCTGGGGGCAGAAGGGGCTTTCCCCTCCCTCTAGGCTGAGAGTCCTGTGAAGTGCCAGCAGAGCCTTGTGGAGGTTTTCACACCTGTTGCACAACAAGAGGACCTGGTGGGGTCCAGCCCCTTGCACAACTCGCTGCTCAGTTTGCTTTTGCAACTGTGCAAACTTTGCCTTGGAGGGGAACCAAGGCACTCAAGAAGGCCAGAGGCAAGTGTTAACCTCTCCCCTTTTCCCAGTCCTGTGCCAGTGGGATTGGACTGCTGTCATTGTCACTCTGTCCTGGATGGAGGTGTGAAAGCTCCACATCCATCTTTTCCCAGCTGAGGTGATCCATCCCTGTGCAGCCATGCTGCTCCAGCAGCATTCCCATCCCATTCTGGTGTGCTGGCTGCTGGCCCCACTGTGTTTTGGGATCAGTGGGAGAGCCCAGAGTGGTGCTGCACACCAGGATCTCTCCCACAACCAGCTTGGCATCCTCAGGGATCACAGAAGGAGGAATCATGGAATATCCTGGGCTGGAGGGGACCCACAGGGATCAAAGTCCAGCTCCTGCCCCTGCACAGACACACCAACAATCCCACCCTGTGCATCCCTGAGAGCGTTGTGCAAACATTCCTGGAGCTCCGGCAGCCTTGGGGCTGGGACCATTCCCATTCCCTGGGAGATATGTGGGAAATGGATGTTTAGATGAACATTGCTGGGTGTTGATGCCCACCTGGTGCAGCTGAAGCAGGCTTTGACTTCTGGTGTGTCCAGCCCACGTGATGCTTCTCCAGCAGCTTCTTCCAGCCCTCCCAGAAGAGCCAACACCGCTGTGCTGCAATTTAAGAAGCCAAAATCCTAAAAATCCCTCATGCAGATGAGTTTTCCCCTGTGATGTCTCCCTCCCCCCTTTTCCACGGGCTCTGAATCACAGCACCTGCTTGCTTCAGCTGCTGTGATTAAAAGTGGAGAAGAAAATGATCAGTGAGGCTTGCTTTCTTCTCGCCAAACAATGCCCCAAAACCTCCCCAAACTGGCATGTCCTGTTCAAAAAAACCCCTGCATTAATGAGGCAGCCTTTGGGCCCTCAGAACTGTCCTTTGTGTGGGGTTCTCCCTGCATTTTAATAAGCCTGGCTTTTACAAAGACGCCCCCCAAAATAGAGAATAACAGACACATGCACAAAGACAAATTTCATCAGGCTCTAATCTCCTCTCTGACAAATACACTCCTGCAGATCTCTAAGCCCTTTCAGCTCAGCAGAGCTTTTAATTTTATGTATAATCTTGTTGTTGTTTTGTTCCCCACCAAAATAAAACTTGTTCCGGTGAAAAACGCTGATCCCAGCATGGATAACATCTCTTTTTTCCCTCCCCTTTCTTAGAGGTGTGAAGCTGTTAATGAGGCGTCTCACGTGGTAGAAAACCCCAGCAAATCCTTTGATTAAAACCAGCCCAAGTGGCAGGGGCTGGATTATTCTTGCTGGGAAGCCTTTGAGGGAGGGTGGTGGCAGTGGCTGGGGAGGGAGGAGGGAGAGATGAGGCAGGACACACCCTGGGGGCAGCAGGTTTGCCTGGTTTGGCAGAGGAGCTGAAGAGAACGCCAGGAGAAGGGAGGGGGTTGTTAAATGGCAGCAGCACTCGGTCTTGCGTGAGCAGAGATGCTGGCAGGAGAATTTGCTGTGAAATCCAGCGTTTTTTGGAGGAGGGGAAACTTTTAATGGGACATCTCAGGGCACTGACACTCCAATAGTCACATCGAGGAGTTAAGGAGGGCTGAGCTTCTCCTTGCCCTCTGCTTTGCATCTCCTCCCCTTCACAACCCAAACTCTTCAGCTCTGCTGTGTTCTCCTTTGGATCCCTGGGAATATCCAGGCATCACGCCCCTGTTGGAACTGCAAAGACAGGGTGAACACACTTGAAACTACCAAGGTGCAGAGCTGAGGCAAAACCAGCAGGAAAAAAACAGAAATTGCAGCAAAAGGGGCAAACCCCCAGTTTGAATTGCCTGTGCTGGCATTGCTGGAGGAACTCACATTTTTGGCTGGGAGCCCACTGGAGCATTTCTGGCATAGCTGCTTTAGATCCAGGCATTTTGGGTGGCTCCTCTGCTGGAAGGGCTCAGGGTGGGGTGAGAGGCCAGGCTGTGGGTGCCTGGGCACTTTGGCTGGATGGGAGGTGCTTTGGGATCACGAAGGGCTGAAGGAAATGCCTAACCCTAACCCTGGCACCCCAGAGTGGTTTCAGCCACACTCCCTGAGGCCATCCACAGGGATGGAGCCAGGGGAATGCAATAAACATCTGCCCAAGAGGGGCGGCCTGGGATGAAAACCAGCCCCGTTTGTTCTGGCTTTTGGCTGCTGAGATTCAGACACATTCAGTGAGTTCCTGAGCCTCTGCAGAGCCTTGGAAGGTGCCAGCAGCTGCCTGCACCTGCCTGTTGCCCCTTCCTGCTGCACATCAGGCTGACAAAAACTTTCCAGGCAGCAGCAGCAGGCAGGCAGGCAGCAGCTCATCCGGCACTTGGATGCTCTGGGGTCTCTCCTGGTGGCTCAGCTCCATGTGGAGAGGCTGGAAAGGCTGTCAGCCCAGCCCTATCTGGAGCCCAGCCATCCCAAAAAGCAGCCCCCTGGCCTGGGGGAGACAGGAAACATCTCAGCTGAAGCCCCCAGGAGGGGCTGGTGGTGGTTTGGTGGAAAATGGTTTTCATGCCCTGCAGAACTGTTGATGGTGAGTCTCCAGTGCCTCCATGTCCTGGGTTGTAGTANAAATCTTCTTCTTATTAAATTGTATTTCTGACTTGGAGCCTCTCACTCGGTTGGCTTTCAAACCACTACACTCCATCACAGAGGTTGAGGAACATCTGCATCCCCTTGGGCAATTTGTAGCCCCTTCAAATGGAGCCAGAGGTGGGTGCTGGTCACTCCCTGCTCAGATGGAGTTGTTCTCCTCATCAGAAGGGCAGAAAGGCCCTTCCAGCTTTTTGCTTGGGGAAGCAACCCTCATGGATTCACCTGCTGGAAAGGAACCCCCTGCATGAGGGAGCAGGGTGGCTGAGCTCCCACCACCTCAACCAGGCACTTTACACTGCCTGCAGCCCTGGTGGAAAGGTGCAGCCAGGCTCTATCCACCCTGAATTCCTTCTGGCACTGGATTGTTTCCATTCAAAAAACCAAACCAAACCAAACCACCAAAAACCCCACAAACAAACAAGAAAACCACCCCCCAAACCCAAAACCAAAAAAAAATAAACAAAAAACCACCACAAAAACCCCAAACAAACAAACAACAACAAAACAACCCCAAAAAACAAACAAAAACCCCCCACCCCAAACAAACAAACAACAACAAAACAACCCCAAAAAACAAACAAAAACCCCCCACCCCAAACAAACAAACAACAACAAAACAACCCCAAAAAACAAACAAAAACCCCCCACCCCAAACAAACAAACAACAACAAAACAACCCCAAAAAACAAACAAAAACCCCCCACCCCAAACAAACAAACAAACAAAAAACCCCAAAAAACAAAGCAAAATCCAACCATGACTGTGAGATTCCCCTGTCCCCTTGGGGGACAGGTTTGGGGCAGAAGTTTGGGGTTCTGTGCCTCTTTTTTCCTCCCAAATACTCCTGGGCATTTGGCAGAAGGAAAACACAACTATGTCTCTGAAAGGTCTTCCCAGAGGAAACTTTGGGGCTGCCTACACAGAGAAAAACTGGGGAAAATTCTGATAATTTCAAGTATTTTAGAGGGGGAATATTTGGAGGGAGGAGTTTCGCGGGCACAGCAAATATTTGGTTGCTTCAGAGATTCCCTGCACATCATTTGTCTTCTGATTAAATACTCTGGCTTCCTTCTGGAGCCTGGTGCATGCAGCCAGTTTTCTCTTCTGGGTCAGAAAGATGTAAAACCAGTCATGTACTTCAACATGTTTGGATGCCAGCTTAGAGGTGGATTTCTTACAGCTGAAATAAATCAGGGGGTGCAATGAGTGAGATCTTAAAATTTTCCACATTCTCCACAGCAGAGGCTCCCTCAGGTGTGAGGACCAGCAAAAATCCTGGTTGGAAATCACTCTGTGCAAAGCTTGAAGGGGAAAAAGGAAACTCCAGCCAAGCAAGAGTTTTGGGTGAACAGTCAGACACAAGGCCTGCAGAAGGGGTTCTGTGTTTGAAAGCTCCTCTGCTTGTTTTTACCCAGTGAAATCATCTGGGGTAAAGGGAGTTGTGAACACTCAGCTATTCAGGCTGTGCTAACACTGCTCTAAGTGTGGAAGGGAGCAAAGGCTGCCAAGGAGATCACAGTGAATGTGTTTGAGCACTCACCCACTGCTTACAAACCCAAAATTCTCCAGACATCTCTAAAAAGAGGTGGAAAGCTCTTTTGGATTGGATTTGTTGGATTCCTTCTCTCTTTCCCTGCATCCCAACAGCGTTCCCGTCTTCCCATTGTACAGAACAACAGCAAAATGCAAATTAACACGTCAGAGATATTTTGGGAGAAAAACCCCAGCCCCAAACATCTATTCCTGGCCAGAAGGGATAGGTCAGGCTTAGCTGGAGTCCTTCTGCATCCGGCAGCTCTGCACAAGCTCAGCCTTGAGCCAGGCAGATCGTCCTTGCTCTTGGAATTAAACACAGGCAGGAGCCCTGCCAGAATCCATGTGGAGGGCTCTGAGCTTCAGGAAATGATGGGTTCTGGACCAGACCTGGAAAAATGAATAAATAAACTCCTCCTCTGATGTTTGCCTTTATATTGGAGGTGAAAAAAATGTGCAAAAAACCCCGGCACATTACGTTACTGCAAGGAGAAAATAACTCTCTGTCCCTCCCCAGCCACCAGGTTCAGTGCTAGGGAAAGGATTCCCTGTTGGAGAGATTATTGTGGGATAAATCTGAGCAGCTCCAAGCCAGCAGCTTTTTTTTTTCCCCATTATCCAGAGCACAGCAGAGATGGGATACCAGGGGCTCCATCCTGCCTCACCTGAGAGAGGGGTGAAGATAGAGCACAGCAAAATGTGTGTGTGGAGAATTGTAGTGGGAACAGAGTTAAAAAAAATCGATAAGGGTTTGGAATGGAAGGGAATGATTTACTGGAAAATGGGCCCTGGATGTAAACTTCTCTCCCACTCTCGCTGTCTGTAAATTGATTTATCACGTGCTCATCTTTGAGCAAGGTTTTAGGAGAGCCTCTCCCAGCTTCCTCCCAAGTCTTCCATGGCAGGGAGAACCAGCATCTCTCCCTCCCTAAGAAACTCGGTGGAGGAACAATAATTCTTTGGCCTATGGAGAGGGCAGGGTGGTGCCACACCTTGGCCCCAGCCCTGCTGCATCACCCCTTGGGAGCCCCTTTCTGGGGAGGGCAAGGTCAGGTGGGGGAATCCTGGATCAAGCACCGTCCTCAGGTGGATAAATGCCTTTATCTTGGGGTGAATTATGCACTTTTAAGGGTCATTTGGGCTGTGATTCAGGATTTTCTCCATCTCTGCCTGACTGAGACCTGCCAATAAAATTTCTGTGGGGATGCACTTTGCTTTAGGCAAGGCTGAGGTAGTTTGGGAGCCACAAAACCAGTGGCCACTACCAAGAGATGCTGGTTTTCCTGGGAAATCTGGGGTTGTGCTGTGGTCCCTGGGAAATATGGCCTAAATTGGAAGAGGAATAAACTGTGGAAGAGCAACAAAAGCCAGGGAATGGAGTGAAGGGTAAACAGAGCAAGAACCGTGTGCAATGTTTCCTTGACTCTGGGGCTGAAAGACATCTAAATATAACAAACACTGAAAGCTTTTATCCCGTCCAGTATAAACAACAACAAAGTACTGCGGGGCTTTTTTTCCCCTCTGCCTGGCAGAGAAATAGGAAAAAATTCCTTTTGGATCCCACAGGCAAGCTGAGGACAGGCTGGAGTCCTGCCCCAAAAGTGGTGGCATGGCCCTTCTTGACCTTTCAGGCTGCTGCCCTGTTGAGCCCAGATTCCCAGTCCACACTGGTCCATCTGGGATGTTAACTGGGAATATCTGTGACTGGGAATGTCTGACAATCTGCCCTTGCTAGCAGGGTCCTGAGGGAGCATAAACTCAAGCCCACCCTGTAACTTCAGCAGCCCCTTTTGGGACTGAGGCTCTGGGCAGAGTTCTCTCCGTACGGAAGGAGCACAGGACTGAAGAAATTTGAAGCAACAACATCTGGCTGCTCTGAGCAGCTGCAAGCTAAAAACTGAACTGTGTGTTTTTCCCTGGCAGCTGGAGGGACCTTGCCCAAAACTGTGTCAGCCTGGAGTGGGTTTTTGATTAATTTTTAGGATAATGGGAGGCAGAACAGGTACCAGGAGGCACAGTGGAGACCATGGAGGGGACAGAGCCTTTCCAGGACAGGCTGGGAATATTAATTCCCCTGGAAAAAGCCTTGCATATCCCCACTGACCTGGCTCAGTGATTTTAGTAGCTCATTGCCTGGCAAAATATCCCTCAGACTTCATCCTCTTCCTCCTCCTCCTACCACCCCCAAGCTGTGGATTAGGAGCTCCTTACCTGGCGAAAATGAGGTGGAATAATAAGTGTTTACACCCCAAATCATTTTCAGCTCAAACATTTTGGCTTTTGCAGTTGCCTTCCTCCTCTGAGGCCGAGGGTATGTGAAAGAAGGAGCCCTGTGACCTGCTGTGGACTCAGCTGGGTGAAGAAATCTCTCAAACACGCAGGAATTCGAGGTCTTTCTGTGTCATCTATTTCTGAGGTCCCAGAGCCGGCGGTGGGAACACCACCTTGATGTTTCCAGCATTCCTGGGGAGGGGAGGGAAGCCCTTAGGAGCAGCTAAACTGCAAAATACAGAACACTGGAACTGTGTCAGATTTGTGGTGATGCAGACGTCGGAGCATTAGTAACTCTGGAATTGGTAGTTCCTGTAAAATTCCTTATTCCAGTGGGATGGATTCAGGCTTGGACCAAACCTCCAGGCAGAGATGAAGAGCCAACAGCCAAATGTAGGCTGGTCTTGGCTGTGCCATGCCCAGTTAGGCTGGAGATTTGTCCCAAGTTTCAGCAGGTCAGGTGCTTAAAATAGATCTGGCTCCTTTGTAGGAGAGGAAATTCCTGCCTGCAGGCCAAAACTGACAGCAAGACCCGCGGTGGAAATCTTTCTGGAAGAGGGGAGGAAGTCTGTCTGCACCCCAAAAGTGTACATCCCTAAAGTCTGAGTCAGCAAGAGCTGCTGGTGATGGTCAGAGGGATGGGATTAGCACTGGCACGTCTGGGGGGGACAAAGGAGTGTGGATGGGTGGCAGAGTGGGAACTGTTCCGTGGACGTGGCCAAGGATAAACAGTGTTAACAAAGCAGTGAATAAACAGAGGATGTCAATGTGCCCTGATTGCTATCAGTATTTGCCCTCATGGAGGCAGCTCCCTGCCATGTGGCCGTGGTTTCCTGTTTATCCAGAAGGGAGAGCCTCAACAAAAGCTGCAGCACTTGGTCCCTGTGATTGATTTCTAGAGCTGAAACCAGCCCCCATTTCTGCTGGGGCAGTGGAGCTCCTGCTGCCTGCAGTGGCTGAGCACAGGTGACCTGATCCCAGCTCCTGTCACCCAACCACATCTTGCTGGGCTCTGAAATCCTTCACTCCATCTGAACAAAGGGGGAAGTCTCACATGCTTCCAAGCAACAAAGGCAAGGAATTAATTCCCTGGGATTTCTGCTGCCTCTCCTTTGACACCCGATGACAGGCGCCTCTGGAGTCAATCCTAGGAACACGTGTAGCTGTTGGAGGGGAAATTCTGCCTTATCATCTCTCATAATTTATGCTCCCAGGGCTGCTTATCTTGTGCTGCCTGGTGGGACCCCTGTGTGCAAGCTGAGCTTCTGTAACTCACCTTCTCCCATGCTTCCAATGCCTCCTTTGGTGCTCCTGGTGGAAGAGACCCAGATGGATCAGTCACCACTCTCCTCTCCAGGGAATCTGGGCTGGTCTTCCCATTTCCCTGATGAAAGGAAGGGGAAATCTCATGTAGTTTTGGCAGAGGAGACCTGAAAGAAAGAAAGAAAGAGGAGAGCCTTTGTGGGATTATGGTGATGTGAGGTTGGAAGGGACCTTAAAGCCCATCCAGTTCCATGGGCAGGGACACCTTCCACCGTCCCAGGTTGCTCCAAGCCCCATCCAACCTGGCCTTGGACATTTCCAGGGATCCAGGGGCAGCCACAGCTTCTCTGGGCACCCTGTGCCAGGGCCTTTTTCAGCTGTTGCTGTCTGGAAACTGAAGGACACAGGTGATGAACCAAAAATGTTGTGGAAAGGGAATGATCACAAAAATTTGTGTCAAAAAAAATTAATAAGGAGATTGTCTACAATTCCTTTTCTTGGAAATGAGAGCTGCCCCAGACTTTGGCAAAGCTGTCCTTGAAACAATGGAGGGCAAAATTAGGAAAGATAAATCAATTTTACTTCAAAAGAATGAGTTACTTGGTGAGATCTGCAGTAATTTTGATTGTTTCCACATAGTCCATCTTTATTTACCTTTGTGTCAGTCTAGCAAGGATTTTGGCTCTATTTTAGTGGCATATAAAGAATTTCCTGTTTGCTTATATTTTAGGGAACTTGATGAGTATTTCCATATAAAGAAAAAGATCTGAAAGAGAGGGTTTAACTCAGGAAGGAGAAGAGTCTCCATTTCCCAGGGCGCCCTGAGGTGATGCCACAGAGCCCCTGGCTTGTGGATTGGGCTTGGAGCAACCTGGGATAGTGGAAGGCGGAATGAGATGAATTTTAAGGTCCTTTCCAACCCAAGCTGGGATTCTGTGGTGGCCAGACATGAATGCATTTGTTCACCTGCCCACTACAAAGCCAAACCTCATCCCTGTCAAGTGGTGTCATTGATCCACGCCAGGCACAATCAGCGTTGTGGCATCAGCTTGGACAGGGCCATTCCTGAAAGTCTGAACCCAGGCAGAAGAAAGCAGCAGAGCTGTCAAGCCACCCCAGTTCCTGTTTATGTCACAAGAGCCCCAAGGTTCGGGCTTGCACAATGGATTAACTAATATGTTACAGGCACAGAAAACCCTGGAAAAGGGAAGGAGGAAGAGGTTTCCCTCCCACCTTCGGAATATGTGACGTGGGGCTGCCGGGCGAGCAAAAGATAGGCAGAAATTACTTTTGCCAAGGAAGGCTTAAAAAAAAAATTAAGGAGAGCTTGTGGAAAGACTCAAGGAGAGAAAAGAAGAGCTGGAGGGATCCTCAGGGGTCTGTGCAGGCAGGAGGTCAAAGCGAGTTCAGCAGTTCCAGCCTGAGCTCTCCCTGCAGCAGCTCCTTGCTCTGGAGCACACGCTGGCTGACGAGGATAATTCCAGTTTGTTTTCATTCAGTAACCACATGGCTCTGAGGGAACAACTGCACGAGTGCTGGAGCTGAGGCAGCTTCAGAGTTCCTGAGTCAGCCTGATAATCCCTGAATCCCGCGGGATGCGCGCGTAGTTTGTGAGGCTCGCTCTGCTTTTGGGCAAGGATAACTCTCACACCCATCCTTGCTCCTGGCCTCTCAGCCAGCATCTCTGCTGTGTTTCACCCCACTGGGGCCAGGTGAGGTGGTGAGGACCAGTCCAACAACCAGAGCACTGCTGTGGGTGAGGCTTGGGCTCAGCATCCTCACGGCAAACAGGGAAGTTCAAAGTTCTCTCCCTTTGTTTCCTGTGTGCTGTTAATTTGTCGAGTTTTGTCGATTTCTGCTACCCCAGCTGGCAGCTGCACTGTGTGTAAAATCCTCCCTGTATCACATATAAAATGCTCTGCCAGGGCTGCTCTGCTCGGACTGGAAAAGCAACAAAAGCAGAGGTCCATTTTCATGTAAATGTTTGGTCGAGGCATAAATGTCTCCCAAATCTGACTGAAGGCACTTAAATGGGTTTAAAGCCTTGCAGTTCCATGCTTTTGACGGATCCAGCCACAAACAGCTTGTTCTGGCATCTCTGGGCTTGTCACATGAATTTTCATCCTGAAATTAAGCTTTTTTTAATCACTTAACATCAGTTAATAGGCACTTAAGATGAAGTAATTTCCTTTTTATTTTCTTACTTGGTCTCTGCTGATCAGTGCAGGATGAGATCACCTGAATTTTATTGGGAGGGTGGGCGTCAAAGGGAAAGTTGGCAACATCCACCTAGGGCTTATTTTGGTTTTATTTCCCCCTTCTCCTTTGAACAGGGTGGGATCTCTGCAGAACAATTAACATTCATTCGCTAAGTGCTTTTGCAAGCATGTTTACAAGAAATGCAAATACTCCAGGACTGTGGTGGGCTCGTTTTCCCCCTCAGTTTAGCCCCAGACCCTGTGGGGTTTTGTGTGTACACCGAAGTCTCATGCTACAGCACTTGAAATTTTGCGTGCCTGGAGCTGAGCGTGTCTGCAAACTCCTCTGGGCTGGAGGGGCTGGGACGTGAGAGACCTCAGCCTGTTGTAGCACAGCTTAAAAATCGAGGCTGTTTAGGCCTCTCCAGGTGTTCTGGAAGGGAATTTCAGAGCCTGGAAACCGCCATCCCATAAAGAGGGATCCCTGGTGTTCCCCCTGCCCCGAGATAACCCAACAGAGGCTGACGCCTCCAGGGCTGTGTTTGTTCACCTCCAGCCGTCTGCTGGCAGGGCAGGGGCGATAGCAGTGCTGCTGATTTATGGGCTGGTGGCTGAGCTCCCAGCCAGGACCAGCAGGGAGGTTTTCCATCGGGAACGGGGCAGCTCCGAGGCGCGGGACCTGCCAGGGGGGTCCCGGGGGGTGTTTGGGTTTCTCCAGCCTGGTGAAAGTCACCCCCAAGTTTGGGAGTTTTTCATGTAAATTTGTAGGCACAGAGAGGGCAACAAGGCCTCTCTTCTTCTCTTTGGGCTTTCCAAGGAGTTGGCCCATCCATTCAGGGATGGAGGGAGGACAGGCAAATCCCCGTGTTCTTTCCCTAGGAAAAGAAGCTAAAAATGGAATTCCTTCTTCCCAACCAATCCATGGACTTCAAAGAACAAACCGACCAAGGGCTGTGGAAAAGACTGGCAAAGGACAGTGGGAAGGGATGAATTTAGCAAGGATGGGACAAGGCAACCTGGATACCCTCTCCCACATCACAAATACAGTCCCTTGAGGGCATGCACTGGGAAAGTCTCTGCTTAATTACAGCCTAATTGCTGCTCTGGGAGCAGTTCTCATGCCTTTGGAAGATGGCTCGAGGCTGGCTGGTGGAAAACTGCTCCCAAACATGTTTTTTTAAGATATCAGAGGAAATATGCCAGGCAGTCGTGGGTATGGTTGGAGCAGGGATGAGAAGAGGCATATCTTGTTCCCTCGAGTGGGAAAAATTGACTGCATGTGAACACAGGGGTTGGGAGTCTTGGAAATAGTCCTGGGACAGCAGCAGCAGCAGCAAACACAGAGGTAATTTATCCTTTTTATCCTTCAAATTTAATAAAAAAGAGACTTCTGCTGCAGGGGGCAGAGGGGTAATACTGGGGGTGCGTAAAGAATGACCTTTATAATATTAAACCCCAGTTTTCTGGAAATTAAATACCAGAAGATGATGCAGAAACACGGATTAAAAGCAGGGTTGTATACCTGATAGGAATTAAAAACTCATCCAAAGAAGAAATGACAGCTGATAAGGATTGTGATGGGCAACTGCTTCAGGGAATCAGTGTGGTCAGGGGAGGTGGGTGAAAACTTCTTTGCTTCTTCTCCAGCCCTGGAGGCGTCCAAGGAGGGCCTGGATGTGGCACTCAGTGCTCTGGGCTGGGTGACAAGGTGAGGATTGGGCACAGGTCGGACTCAATGGCCTTGGAGGTCTTTCCCAACCTAAATGGTGGGATTCTGTGACCCCTCCACAAAGCACCATGTGGGCCCAGCCAGGACGGAGGATGCTGCACCTGCCACCTTCAAGGTGCCACCTTGGGCTCCAGACTTTTGGAGCATTAATAAAATCACCCTTGTTCAAGGTTACAGTGTGAGTTGATTGCTCCTGATTAGGGATTTGTATTCAGTTGTGACATCCTGCAATTTTTATTACCTTTATAGCAATAATTGCAAATAATAAAATGACAAACTATCGTAATTAAATTTTAATTAATTACAAATCCATTACTTTTAAGTTTATTCATGGTAAGGACAATGATACCGAAAACAATTCATTAAAGCACTTGATATGTAAATTATGAAGCCTGACATTAATCTCAGGCAGCTCATGTATTCTCCATAGCAGTAGGGAATTTGTTTAAGGAAAGGCAGCTCTGGATGATTTGAACTGCTCACTTGAGGGAGCAGGGAAATACTGGATACTCTCAAGCTGAAATGATTCCCAAAGTCAAGTTCTGCACCCTCCAAAGGAAAGTGCTAAGGAAGCAGAAAGAGATCCCTGGCTGGCCTTCCTGCTATGGGTGGATAATCACTGTAACAGCACGGATATGGCAATCCTGCAGGGAGCTGGGCACCAGGGCAGCTCCTGGCTCTCAGCCCAGGGATTTTACTCCTGATGGGTAACTCTGTGCAGGCAGTGCTCAGGGAGAGGCTCTTGGAACACCAGGCAAGGAATGTTTCGGCTGTAAACACCCACCCACCTCCCCAAATCCATGGAATCCTATCCTTATGCTTCTCCATCAGGGCAGCAAACCTCTCATCCCAGCTCTCCACACTGAAATAATCCCATTTGTGATGGACTGTTTGCCATCAGCTTTTGCTGACTTAATCTAATGTACCGAGCCGTGTCGGACTTTGCTTCCCCTGGATAACTGAGTGCAGATCCCTGCACATCCCACGGGAAAAACAGTCTGTGTCAGGTACAGGATGAGGATTATTCCTGGTCAGAAAGCCTCATCCTTGGCCCTGGACAAGCAGTAAAAGTGCCTGGTGCAACAAAAGTCATGTTGGATGGGGCTTGGAGCAACCTGGCCTAGTGGAAGGTGTCCCTGCCCATGGCAAGGGTTGGAATGGGATGAGCACTAAGGACGTTCCAACCCAAACCACCCCGGGATTCTGTGATCTCCACAGGGTTCTTACCCCAGGCTGTGGGAATGAGTCACTGCTGTTTGACAGCCTGGGGCACCCTGGCCTGAAGGAGGTCAGCACCAAGCTTTTTAATTTTATTTTTTCCCTCTAACACCGTTTTATATCGGGAAGCACAAGGCTATATTTGCCTTCTGCCGAAGCGAGCTGGCATTTTGCTGCAGCGCCCTCTGTGCTCCCAATTGTCTGCGATTTTTTTGTAATCCTACCCAGCCTGGGAGCTTTCCTGCCAAAGGGGATGGAGGGGAGACGTGATCAGACAGAAAGGCACCTCCAGCTCGGACACGGAGAGCCCAAAGCAGGGAGGCACACCCAAGGTTAACAACATGTTTCTCCACCAGCTTCTATCTAATCTTGGAAAACGTCCTCCGCCGCGAAGAAAAATGGGAAAGTGATTATGTGCCTTGAAATAAGGTCCTGCTCCACTGTCTAGACAGCTTTAAAAAACATCAAGCTGGGGTGTTCCTATTTATGAAAAATGCAGCTGCAGTGCTGCCTTCCGCGGGCGAGGGAAGCCAGCGGTGCACTTGAGGTCACTTGGCTGCTCGCTGAGCCTGTCCATGGGAATTTATTCCTCTCTCCTTCTTGCTTTATTTGTTTTATTCCTTCTGCTTCCAACCTGCCATCCCCAGGCCTCTGGACTGCTGGACTGTGTCCTTGGGGGGCTGCTGGCAGCAGGACAGCCCGTCGGACAGGGATCCCTGGGAGGGTCCGTGAGCCAGGATGGCTGCTGGGTGTTAATCCAGGCTTTGTCCTTCCCAGATTATTGCCGTAGGGATGACTGCCTGGAGCACAACTGCAGACAGCCTCCAGATCCTTAATAGAGTCTCTTATAACCTGTCCTTTAAACTGGAAGAATTTTATTTGCCTTAAATACAACCTCAGCAATTCCCCTCTGCCTTTTTTTCCCCCCCATACTGTGTAGAGTTGGACCTTTTTTCCTGGTGGGATCCAGGCAGGTGGAATCTGGTGCTGAAACAGACTGGGGCAGGATTTGCAGCAGGAGCCACACGGCTCAGCATCCCCTGCTAATGGGACCCAGCACCACATTCCTGCTAAGGCTCAACCTTGGATGGTCTGGGAAAAAAAAAAAAAAAGTGAAAGAAACAACCCTACTGATCATGGGGCTGTGTCCTACAAAAGGGGGAAATGGGTCAGCAGATCTGTTAATCCCAGCTTGATCTAAAGTCTCCGGGACAGGTGGCAACCTTCATTTAATGGAACAATGAGATCATTAGGAATTGGTAATGAACTGTAGTGCAGCCATGAAAGTAGGTCACCCTTACCCCAGGAACACTTCAGCCTGTCCCTGCTCATGTGCAGCAGCAGAGATGGCCGGGGGCAGGGTGACAGCTCCACCCTGGGATTTGCTAAAGCAGATGATTGCAGGAGCAGAGCGGGGCAAATGCTGAGAGCATGAAATGGGTTAGATTGTCTCAAGCAATAAAATGACTTAAAAATGGACTGGTTCAGGTTTAGGTGTTGAATCCTGCTGGCCACAGGCTGCCCATGATTTGTGAGGAGGGTGGTGTTGGAAGAACCAGCCTCAGGCCAAGGACAGCGATCACCCAGGGGGAAAAGGGAAGAGATCCTTTCCTAAATCCCCATGGGAAGATTTGCCCCCACTCCAAGCATCACACAGATCCCTATTTCTACAACCTGAGGGCCTCCCAGGGGGTCTCTCCTCACTGCAGCACTCTTAAGCTGGAGGTGGCACTTTCATCCTTGAGCTTTTCCTTTCAGATGCTTTCCCTGTTGCCTTCAGGGCTGAACTTTGGGTATTTCTGTGTTGAAGCAATCCTGGACACCTTTAGCCCTGCCCAAGCTCCCAAGCTGTGCACATCAAATACGACTCACACCATTCACATTCACAAATATGAATTTTTTTCTTCTCTCATTGGCCCCTCGTGGATGCAACCCAAGTGCTCATGGTTAAGACTACAAATTTGAAAAGCTTCTCTTCTTCCCTCCACCTCCATTTGCTCCCAAATCTTGGCTTTTCTATACCCCTCTGTCACTTTCTGAACCACCAAGCAGGCAGCCTGCTGCCCTGCAGGAGGATAGAGGTTTGCTCAGCCAGTGAGAGAGAGCCCCAAGGGCTGGAGATAGGAAAGGTTAAGAAAATATTTTGCTCAAGATGCAATAAGCAGTAGTGGGGTTTGGAAGGTTATTTCATTTTACTTTTTTATTTTTTTTTTAAAGAGGCATTCAAGCAAGCATTTTATAAATATTTATAGACAAGGAACTGTGCTAAAATAACACTTGAGGGCTGGTTTGAACTCCTCCAGGAAATTGAGGTGGTGCATGGTCCCCATGTGGCTCTGGTGTGTTGTTAGTGAGGATCCTCCTGCTCTGCATTTCCAGGGAGAGGCTTCAGCTGTTGCCCACATTAACTGCAGCTTTTGCATTTTATCCCCATGGATGTGTGATTCCAGGGGGTGCTGGGGGAGTGACCACCCTCCCCTTGTTCTGCCTGCTGTGCCTGAGGTGTCTGTCCCATAAATTCAGCAGGAGGCCCCCACAGTCTTGACCCTCAACCCCACCAAAGTCTTTTTAAACCCAACCCATCCCACTGGTGATTGCCATTGCTCCCCAGGAGCACATCAGGGGACGAGGAATGCCATCACTGGCCATCAGGCCAAAGGGACAGGTCTCTTTTTGTCCCCCTTTACCAGGTCAAGCTCCACAAACCCTCCCTTCCCTCCACAGCTGGAGGTGGGTGTCCATGTCCTCTCCTCCTGAGCACAAGTGCTGTAGTCTTCACCAACACTCAAAAACTTCAGGAGGGGAGGGATCCTTTCTCTCCCTTCTCAGTTTTCCTCCTCTTGTTGATGTTTTCTGTGCTTCTCTTCATCTGCCCACAGCTCCAGGCCTTCTTCCCATCCATGTTCCTGTGGTGTCTGAGCTGCTGTGGGAGGAATTCCTGTCCGTGTCCTGCCAGAGGGAATCTGCACATCATTTGCTGGAGGAACAGGAAAGAAACCAGAAAATGCTTCAGGTTGTCCCCTCACCCCCAACCTGACTTCCTGCCATAAACAGCTTTAGAGGATAGGGAGGAATGTGAAGATCCTGGTGGAACTTGGAGAGGAGAAGGATTGGAGCACTGGTGACACCTTTGGGCTCTCCCATCTCCAGTGAGCTGGCTCTGGGGGCAAAAGGGACAGTGGCTTCCCAGGAAAAACCTGGGAACTGTCAAAGGGAGAGGGATGCGATTCCCCTCATAAGAAGGGCTGATTTCTTTGTATTACTCACAAAGGGGCAGTCTAGATAGGCTGAGCTGCTGAAAAATATGGTTTTCACCTTTAGGGGAAGACTGGAGAGTGTCCTGTGTGTGTGTGAGCCCTTGGCTGTGACGAGGTTCTGGCAATGCCAGTCCCTTGGCACCAGTCCTTCCTCTCAGCTCCCCCAGTTCTGAGGATTAAATAAAGTGGAATATCCATCTTGCTCTGTAATGCAAACATTGCAGTGGGCCAGGCAGCTGATAAGGAATCACTTCTTGGTTTAATGAGGAGGCTTGACATAAACTCAAGAGTGTGCAGGAAAAAGGAAAACATTTCAGAGGGTGCTTGCAAAGGAACATTACTGGCACTTAAAAAAAGGACAAAGCAAGCACGGTTCACGTCAGTAAACATCTTCAGCTTCCTTTCAATAAAAATGTAATAACCGATAAATTTAAACTGGACAACAAAAACTTTCTGTAAATGTACAGTGAGCAGTTTGGTCTAGAAAATTTTTCACTCCCTCTAAGAGCAAAGAAACCTCATCCAGGTGGGTTTTGGGTGGGTTTTTTTTATTATTTTCTCCTTGTGGCTCAGCATTAAATGAGTGATGAAAAGCAGCAAGAACCCAGGAGTGTTTCACCTGGTCCAGTGACATTAAAGTGATTCTTTGAGGTCCAGCCAAAAAAATCAGGTTTGCTGGACTTGAGCTGGACACTGGCTGTGCTTCCAGGCAGATGTTGAATTCTTGGATTCTTTCCCACTGTTCTCAGCCAACTGTGTGCCCAGGTGAAAGGATGGTGGTGTTGGGTTCCTTAGGGATCTCCTTTTCAAGCTCTGATGTCTAAATGGAGGATAAATGTGGGTGGAGAGGGACCATGTAGTGACAGGGGAATGGCTTCAAACTGGCACAGGGCAGGGTTAGGTTGGATATCAGGAGAAAATTCCTGACTGTGAGGGTGGAACAAGTTGCCCAGAGGGCTGCCCCATCCCTGGAAAGGCTGGATGGAGCTCCAGTGGGAGGTGTCCCTGTCCCAGGCAGGTGGGTGGAACTGGGTGATCTTTAAGGTCGCTTTCAACCCAAACCATTCTGGCATTCATGATTTTTCTGTGGAAAGGAGAGGATTAAAACCCCAGCTGGGACATTGGAGTGCTGTGGTTCCATGGAAGCTCTCCAGGGTCAGCCTGGAGCAGGGATGACCAACCCTTGGCCACGAGGCCCAAGATCCCCCTCAGAGGCTCTCGAGCCCATGAGGAGCGTGCAGCTAAAAGCAGCAGAAGGATGCCAGGGTGCTGATCTTGGCTTGAAAACAGTTTGTTTGGAAAGGAAAGTAAACCAGAGGATATTTTTTATGACTGCAATGAATACCCAGAGTTGATTCTGCTTCCAGAGCACACATCTAGTAGGGTGACTCTGATTATTTGTCTCAGGGAATTGGCAGGTTCCTGATATTAGTGCTGAAGTGTTTCCTCTTCACATGCACCCAGAGAGTCTGAGCAATGACATTGTCCCTTCTCTGGAGCCCTGGCAGTGCTGCTGCCAACTCAGCCCCTCTGGAAAGAGAAAATTTGGCAGCTTGTCCGATGCTGTGGGGGTTCAGGGGTGTGTTCTCTTATCTCTGCCTCAAAGTTGAGTCTGTAATCACTTACACTCCCCTCTGAGCTGGGAGGGCGCTGGGCTGTGCCTGTGTTCCTTGATTTAAATGGTATTTTATAATTCATCATTAAGGTTGATATCAGCTGTGAGCAGAACCCCCTCTTGATGGGGAAAACTGTGGGAGGTGTTGGCAGAGAGATGGATGGGGTGGGATACCTGGCGAGGTGGCCAAGCCCAGCTGGAATTTCCTTGGTGTCTTTGCAGGAAAAGGAGAAAGACAAAAACCATTCCTTGAAATAAGCTTTCTGTGCCACCTGGAATACACAATTCCCTTTTGATGTTAATATTATTTAGTCCCCTGCGGCTTTATTTTGATAATACATCAGTTTGGGAAGGAAAAGGCCATTTGGAAAAAAAAAAATCCCCAACCTAAACCCACTCCCTCAGGAATGCCTTTCCCTTTATAATAAACAACTGGTTGACATTTTCAACCCAAATGCACAGATAGATTCCATCTCCCAAGCAGAATTTTCCAAATTTTTTCTGGAAATAGGCTGCCTTCTGCCTGATTTTTTTTACAAATGCCATGGATTTCAGAACCCAGCTTCTCCACTTCTCAGTTTCACCAGATATTGAGCAGTGGAACCTGGCTGTATCTCCACACAGATAGCAGTAAAAGTCAATATAAATTTAAAATTTACAGGACACACATGGGACATTTTTGTGGTTTATCACATTTGATGTCTGTGGGAGTTCCTTCTCCGTGGGCATTCTTAAGGAAAACCTTAAAACACTGGGGGTGGGGGGAAAAAAGTGCATTATTAAATGTTTACATATGGGGACACGTAGTCAAATGTAGCAGAGATGCTTTTTTATTAACCAGATGGTAACTTCTTATTTACATTTCCCATATAAAACCATCTGTGCTTGAACTGGGGAGATGCTCCAGTTGGGAGTTTGGCTGCAGGGGGTGGATTTGTTACATCCAATTTTCTCCTCTCATCAGAGCTGAATATGTAACACTTGTTTTATTTAACCTTGCTTTAATTAGAGGGTTACAAAAGTGCAGTTGGCTTTCCCATGCAGTAGCTGGCACTCTGGATTTTCCTGCTTTTAGACAAAACTGAGATTTCTTACCTTGTCTCCCCTTGATGCCGAACTTGCTTCCTCTGTTTCCATCCTGTGGTTCCCTCATCAAGCCTTCTCCACCACCAAATCCCCCTTTCTTGGTGTGAAATCCTGCTGAAGTCAGTGGAAGTCTTGACATCAGCTCCAGCAGGGTCAGGATTTCTCCCTGGGTGTTTATTTTCTTTAATCACTCCCAGCCTGTTGCTCTGTCCAGCTTTTCCTGGAGCCAAGTTCAACACTTCCTTCTCCACTATCTCTGTCACTCTTCTATGAACTGCCTCCAAATTAAAATGTTGGGTGCCCAGAGTGCTCAGTGCTGTTTCAGGTGTTGTCTAAGCAGTAACCTCATGGAAATACTTTTTTTTTTTTTTTCTTTCAGCTTCCCTGNACTGGGTTGTTTGCTTTTCTCTTTTTCCCCCCTTGTTTTGTTGGCATATTAACGCTGCATTTTCAGGCCATTAATAAAGATGGACAAAAAATACCAGACTTAACAGTGACCTCCCAATGGAATCCACCAGCTCTGCCAACTTTGTTCTCTGTTGGTTGCCTTTTTTGCTTTTTCTCCCATCCAGTTCTTGTCCTTCATGGGCCATTTCCATCCAGGCCAATTTGAATTAATCCTGTGTGATCTGAGGAGACACCAAACTGGAGGCTTCATCCTGGTAAGAATCTCACCCATGTGGGAACCAGATGTTGTCATCTGTGAAAATTTTCGTCATTCAAAAAAGAATTTAGAAGAAAATGTTTCCCTCATATGTCAAAAATTAAATTTGACCAAAAAAGGATTTAAAAAAAAATCACTGATAAAATTGGTATGAATGACATTTTTGATGTTAATTTGAGTTACCTAAGCTCCTGCAAAACTTAAATGAAAAAGACAGACTAGTTGGATAAAATCAAGCCTGCAAACTCTGATAAAATCAAGCTGGTCTGACACAACACTCTCAAAAAATTAAGGTAACTCCACAGAACATAATTTCCCAGTAGAAAACTTCCTGATGAGACCAGTTGTGACTAAGAGCAGTAGCCTAAATATGTGAATTTTTTTCCCCCAACCCCACAAATGCCTCTCATTTCCTGGAAAAAAAACCCCCCACATTCTCAGAGTTGTGTAGCATTTCTCATCTTGAGGGTTTTACTCTTTCCAAATCTGCTACAGAAAATGAGAGTATACTCAGGAAGGAGGGGTTACAAACCGGGCTGCAACTGTCTAACACTCAGCATGGAGCATCCTTTCCCGGGGCTTTCCCATCTCCTGGACTTTATTGGTACTCAGGGATAATTTGGGGCTGGCTGTGGCTGGCTTGAGGAGGGTCGTGCTGGGAATCTCAGCCCGGGTCAAAGCTTCCCGTTTGCTTTGGCACGTGTGCTCCGAGCGTGGTGGGATGAGCCACTGGCCATCACCTTCACTCCGTGTCCTGGCCATTTTCCTTGGATGCTGGCCAGCAGTTCCTGCTGGACTCGTGTTCCAGGGCTGTGTTTGAACTCCCCTCCGTCATCCCCAGCATCCAGATGTGACAGATCCATAGCACCAGGCTGCAGATGCTGGATATTGGCTGCAGCTGGGGTAAATATTATTCCTGCATCCCAACCAGGGTGAAATAACATCTCCAGGGAATTTGCAGGAGAGACAGAGGAGACTCACGTTTGTCATGGGCTGCCCTTGGGCTCCTTTTCTTTCCTCCTCCCCTTTTCAGGAAGGGAAAAACCCAGCCTGCTAGGAAGGGGATTTCAGCTCTCCCTTGGATGCTGGTCAGGAAAACAGAGCACTTTGTTTGTGATGGCAGCCTCCACCAAAATGGCTCAGGAGCCAAATTAAGGCTGAGGAGGAAATTCATCCTCTCCAAAGATGAAAGGTCTGCTTGATTTCTTCCCTTGCCTCTGCTGGTTCCCATGCATGCCTCCCTCTGCTTGATGGATGGAGAATGAGAATCATGGAATTGTAGAATGTCCTGAGCTGGAAGGGACCCACAAGGATCATTGATCCAAGCCCTGGCCCTGCACAGACACCCCGACAATCCCACCCTGGGCATCCCTGGGAGTGTCGTCCAAACCTCCTGGAGCTCTGGCAGGGTTGGGAATGTGCCCATTCCCTGGGCAGCCTGGGCAGTGCCCAGCACCCTCTGGGAGAAGAACCTTTCCCTGATCTCCAGCCTGAGCCTGCCCTGACACAGCTCCAGCTGTTCCCTGTCGTGCTGTTCTGGCACCCCAAGAGGTTCTGGGAACCCTTGGGAGAATATGGGACCACAGACACCCCTTACATGAAAGGCTGTTGGCTACTTGTGTGCTGAACCCCCTTGCCTCCTCCCCAGCTGTTAATCCCATAGCTCCGAACTGGGATAACATTTCCCTTCTCTTACATTTTCCTTGCCTTCTCTCTCAGGGTGTTTCCTGGCTCCCTTCTCACCTCCAAAGCAGAGCCTGACTACATCCTGGAAGGGAGAGCAGGAAAGTATGGACTCATTGAATTGGTAAAAACCTTTCCATGAATTAAAAGTTCAGGGAAGGTCTGGGAAGGCTTTTCCATACCATTTTCCAGGAGGGGCAGCTTTGGGACGGAAGCTTTTATTTGGAAATTTTTCTCTTCTAGTCAGATTAGGGGTTTGTGATGAGCTGGCAAACCCCAAAATGCTGTGCACTCCCACAGGTGGGTAAGCAGTGCTCAGTGGGGCTCTCTCCCACCCTCTCTTGTTTGGTGCCCTGATGTTCATATTTCACTTGAAAATATTCTTGTTTGGATAAGTTTCCAATTATTTTTTTTTTTTTAGTTGGAATGCACGAGTTGGAGTTTTTTAGTTGGAATACAGCTCAAAAAGCAGATAGAAAACTGAGCTGGAAAACCCCATTTGGGGCAGATCTGGTTCCCAGCTTGTTTAGTACAGTTAATAACATATTCCTAAAATTTGAGACACTGTGTTCCAGCGTGAACTCAAAATGGAAATGGAAATTGCTGGGCGCTTCTCTTTGAAATGAGAATCATTTCAGCAGAATCATTTCACTGCCATCATTTTCTGCCTGTAAATGCTGTTTTACCCTCTTTGGGGTCCCATTTCCTCTCTGTTCCTTCAGGGACAGGTAGCACAGCCTGTCATCCTTAAAGTGAACATCCCAAGGGCTTAAAATCCCTTCCCTGGGCTGTAGGGGTATCCTGTGCAGCTTGGACATTGCTCCCAGGCAAAGCCAGTTTCACTTTCCATCACACAGCACAGGCAGAAATCCCTGTCCTAAAATCCAATCCCCCTCCCCCCGGTCTGTGTTTGATCTGGTGTCTGCCAGGCTCTTGTGACTGTGGGATTTGTGTTCCTGGAGGTCCTGGGGGACTGCCACCTCCTCCTGCCCCAGAGGAGCCACCAGAGCCACCCCCCAGCTCTGAAATCAGGCGTTTTGCTGCCATCCAGCACTGACTCGGCTCCTGGGCATTATTTGTGGCCAGGACACGACATCCAAAGTAAATAACGCCCGGGGTTCTTCTCCCCCTCCCCTGCACGGGGGTCCAGATGGGATGAACCTGGATTCCCAGGGGTCCCAGCTGATGATGGATCACCTGGAGGGGTGATGGCTCTCAGCCAAGCCCTAACCTGTTTAGTCTGATGGGCAAAGCCAGCTCAAACAATTGGCAGCTCAGCTTTGAACCCCGCGACTGAGGCATCCCCCCGTGCTCCTCCGCAAATAAATCACAGTTCAAAGCAGCTGGGGCTGTGGCAGGAGGGATATTTGACCATGGGAGAGTGTGTTTCCAGCTCTCAGCCCTCATAAAACTGCAGGGAGGGGCAGAGAAGCCATCAGAAGTGGGTCTCAGTGGGGTGGGTGCAGGGCTGGGCTAACCTGGCACCTGGTGGGTGGAGGGAAGGTGAGAACAGGAAAAACGATGGGATCCCAACTCCAGCTGGTCGTTCTTTGAGTGGCAAATCTATCCCAAAGGGCCACTTTGTGCATTTCATTTCTGGCTGTTGCTGCCCTACATCATCTCTGAGGAGAGAAGTGCCACTTTGGGTTTGTATATCTTTCACTGACATGTATATTTAGCACTCATTAACCACTTACCTTGGGCTAATAATTCAACTTTTGTTCCAAATTTCCTCTTTTCTGTGAGTTCTTGGAGCCAGAGACCACTCCTGACAGATTCATTTCAGCTCTGTCTGCTATAGCATTTTAGCTGATTTGAGCAATATTTGCCATGCTGTTTTTAAAAATGATTAGTCAGAGTCAAGCCATCTCATTGCTTTGAACCCGCAAATTATTCTTGCCCATTTCAGCTAAAAGCAAATGCAGAACATTTGTTGACTTTTACAAGGAAAAAAATTAATTAATTCACTTCATCTCGGTGCTTTAGCCAAGCTGGTTGCAATTAACTTTGTTGTTCCTGTCCAAATTTTTTCTGCTCTTGTTTCTGAGTGTTTTCATTGTTTTGTTCCATCTTCAATGGGCCTGATGGTTTGTTTTCCATCTATTTAACCTTTGTCAGCACATAAACTCCCAGGACTGACAGGACCTGGAGTGTGTAGTCCTCACACAGTGTCTTTTTTGTTGGTGTTTTAACTTAAATGTCTTTTTTTGGTTGGTGTTTGAACTCAAATGCACTTAAGCCCATGCTTAAACCTGACTTCAGCATGATCTAAGCCTGTGTCAAATAAATTTAGGCAGGATTGGGGCTGTTTCCTACGAAAGCACCTGAGGCAGGAGGGGTTCAGAGCCTGGCACAGTCGTGGCAGGAAATACCCAGCTCTGCCTCTCTGTGATTTCCTGTCCACATAAAACCGAAATTGCTGCAATGAGTCAAATCAAATATAGACTGAACCACTGGGTTTTCCCCCCCCTTAAATGAAAATTTCACTCTCAGAGGATCAGGTTGGCAGCTAAACTCAAACCAGAATCAAATTCGAGGCACAGTGCTTAAAGAGTTCAAATTGCTTTGCAGTGCCCAGATCTGGGGCAGTCCCTCCCACACATGTGAGGTTCCCAAAAAGGGAGTCTGGCATCTCCCCTCCTTGGCTGCTGGGCAGGAACCTGCCTGAGCTGTCTAAGTTTCCTCACCCCACCTTGGGGAATGTTTTGATTTCAGTAGATCAGCAAATGTTCCTCAAGAAGTGCTTTGCTGTTGGGTTTAGTGGTTGTAGAGGTTTTTTTTCCTTGTTATTTCCGCTGCTCTGCTGTGGGATGAGGGATGTTGCACACGCACAAGGAATCCTCCACGGACTGCAGGAAAGCAATAAACAGCCCAGGCTGAGGAGGAAGTGGATGGAAACCCAACCCAGGGAAATGAGAAGCGAAGGATTCAGCTTTGGTTTGACTCTGTTATTAGAGATGCTGAGAGCTGTGCTGTCACTGACTGCAGCAGGCTTAGGCTTTGGAGAAACCTGGTCCTAGAGCAATGCAGAGTTTATTTAAGCCCATTCCCATTTTTTTTTCCATTAATTCTGTTTTTTCCCAGATAATTTGCACTCATGTGTCACAAACCTCCTATTTTTATTTATGCCAGTGCCTTCAACCAAGGGCTTCTCTTTCAATCCAAAGGCTTTGTATTCATTTCCCAGGAGCTCTGTAGCAGGCAAAGACATCCAAAAGGCAACTTCAGATTCAAGAAAAATAAGGGAAATACTGGGGTTTTTAAATTATTTTTTTTTCTCATCTATTCAGCAGTGGAACAAAACCCAGTGAAGGAGGAGGGAAGAATTCTCCCTCTGGTTTTGGTTATTTCCTTGGGCAGAGCTGCTGCAGTGGCGGAGAAAGTCTGGGAGCAGAAGTCCCCAAGCTCTGGGAGTGGAGAAATCAGCCCTGCTGGGTTGCTCTGCTCCAGATCCTGCTGCAAAGCTCCCCCCAGGCTGCAGGAATATCGCTGCCACCAGGATCCATCTGTGGAGCCTGTTCTTAAGTCTTGTTTAGCTAATTTGTGGTTTTCAGGAGAAAGTGTTGGAAAAGAGAGTAGTGTCAGGAACCCGAGCCAGACTTGCTCGTTTTGGCTGGTTGTCCCTTTTCTATATTCCAACTGCTGTTGGATTTTTGGTATTTTTACTTTAAATCAAGGAAATAAGAGAAGCATGAATTATGTTAGGAAGACTTCCATTCACTTCTCTGACTCAATAGAAGTCAGCTTTGCAAAACTCTGAATTCCCCTGCTCCTTGTTTTGCTGATTCTAAAACATATTTCACAGTGATATTGAATCCTAAAAATTGAACCTAAGATAACTCCACATTTAAATCAAATTAAGCCCAAGAGTAGTTCCACATTTTGTAGCCTTCCAACACCTAAAAGGGCTCTAGAGTGATGCAGAGGCATTTTGGACAAGCATGGAGTGACAGAGTGAAGGGCAATGGTTTCCCACTACCAGAGGCCAGGGTTAGATGGGATATTGGGAAGGAATTCCTCCCTCTGAGGCCCTGGGGTGCTCAGATCCAGGGTGCTCAGAGAAGCTGTGGCTGCCCCTGGATCCCTGGCAGTGTCCAAGGCCAGGCTGGATGCAGCTTGGAGCAGCCTGGGATTAGTGGAAGGTGTCCTTGCCCATGGCAGGGGGTGGAATGAGGTGACCTTTAAGGTCCCTTCCAGCCCAACCCATCCTGTGATTCTCTAATTATTTGTGATTTTTGGTGCTGATACAGCCCCCATCAAGCAGAATTAAAACATCTCCCATCAGCTTGGAGGCGTTTGTGAGAGCAGGGGAGCTTGAGCTCAACCCATCCTACTTCTGTGCACAAAAACACTGATTTTGGTGCAGATGCAAAGTTTCCCTTGCCTGGAGCAAGAACTGAGGGAAGGATGTCCCAGGTGTTGGTCACCTTGGCCAAGCCATGGTGGGTGGAGGCACCTCAGACACAAAAGTGCTGCACAAACCCATCTGCTGGGCTCAAGGTCATGGATTTAAGGAGTGGATAAAGAACGCAGGGAGATGGCAGGAATATCAAATCTGTTTGCTCAGGGAAGGGTCATTTTCCACAACACCTGCTTGTTATTGTCCCTGCTCAGCGTGGAGTCCTCTTCCAGCCCTGTGCTGAGGGAGCTTGGCTGGGCTGCCAAGAAAAACAGAGGGAATCACTCTTTTATGAGCCATCCCTTCCTCCCTTTCATGTTGTTAGGAGTTTCCCTGTGTGTCTCTCCCTCACAAATTCCTTTTAATTACGTTGCATCCAAACGAAAGGAATCCATCCCAGCTTGGCTTCTCCAGCTCTGGGAAATGGAGCGCTCACTCTGCTCCTCCTCTCCCGTGTCCTTTTTTTGGGGGTTTTCAGGACATCAGTCCAATGGCCTGAAGAAGAAAAAATCATCTCAGGTGAGGGCCAGTTATCACCACTGCCTATCCTGGCTGGGAGGAAACACTCACCTGGAATTCCAGGGAGTTGTGGGGTTTGGATGAGGAAAGAGCAGCACATCCACTGAGAACACGAGGAAAAGGTGGGGAATGTTTTGCTGATCCTCTTCATGGCTGTAGCCATGAGAGATAAGGGGTCAACACACCAGTGATTTGGAATTACAATCCTTGGAATTATAGCACTGTGTTCCTGCTGCCTCTGAGATTGCAGTAAACACAAATATGAGGAAAACAAAAAGTGCTTGAATGCTCCCCAAGGGATGATTATTGCTTTCCAAGGGAATGATAATTGTTTTTCAAGGGAATG
>VXBB01022934.1:4511-37456 GCA_013399915.1 Illadopsis cleaveri
GGCGGTGCGGGCCGGCCCGGCGGGGCGCGGGTTCCTCTGCGCTTTACCGGAGCAGCGCCAGGGGGAAATGTCGGCCCAGCGCGGGGTCTGCAAGGCACGGGGGGTGAGCCGGGCAGGTGGCCGAGCTGCGTCCGTGTGCCGCTTAATTTTATTTCTGTGAATAGCGCTAAAGCCTCTATAGTTCTAAGGACGGACTAAAGCGTTTTGCCGGTGTTCCCGCTTGTAATGTCATCTCGTGGAAGAAAAAGCACGTATTGCAGTGAAATGTGGGAGCTGCTGCGGCTCCCTGCAGTGCAGCTGTGGCAGTGCAGGTGCCCAGGTGCCAGCTCTGGTTTGTCCGCTGGCCTCTCCCCAACCCCAGCTCTCACTGCACCAGAACCACAACGCTAATAGTTTATTTCCGAGCCACGGCCTTTAATTTCTCTAAGGTGACTTTCTGGAGGCGCTGGTAGCTCATCCCAGGTGGGCTGTGGCGCTGGAATGCGGGGTTACCTTCCCGGAGCAGTGTGTGCCTCCCTGTCCGTGGGTGAAGCTCTGGAGCACAGGGAGGGGTCTGGGATCCAGTTGTGCAACGGGCACTTCCTATCTGACAGGTCTGAAGGGCGAAGTGCTGCGAGCCACTCTGTTATTAAGCTCGGTTTCAATGCTGAGGAGCAATTTTTGAGGAGGATTTGTCTAATAAAAGCTAAACTGGCACACCTGGCCAAGGTCTTCTGGCAGCGTGGTGCCAGTGTCTCTGTTTAGTTTGTGTTCAGCTAACTGGGGCTGTGGAGGGCACTCATGTGGTGATGGATTTGCATGATTTACAGTGACTTTTTTTTCCCTAATTCAAATGGAAAGCAATTAATTTCTAGGCACCTTGTTAAAAGAACCATTGCAGAATGCTTATTTGATGGTTACAGCTGTTCACAGTGTTCAAATAAATGCTGCTCTGGTGGTTGTTTAGGTGGGCAGCTGAGTACTCAATGATTTTACCCCAATATCAGTTTAAAGGCAGGCCAGAATTCAGAGTTTAGGTGTCCCTGCAGTGAGCAGCACTGACAGGAGAATTTCAGGAGTTGGCCAGAGCTTCACCTCCAAGCCAGTTCCTTGTCCTGGTGGTGGCAAAGCCCTGAACCAGGTCCTGGGGAGGTTCTGTGCACTCAGGTGAAACTCATCTCTGGGCAGCCCAGCTTTTAATAAAGCATTGTGGCACCTCTGATACATTATTTAAGCCCCAAACCTTGCATGTGACCCACTGCCAGGTCTCTAATGACATGAATACTGTTACATAATGAAACTCATCTGCTTCACACCAGAAGTGCTGGGAACTTTCAGGCCAGCACTAGGGTGGAACAAGACTGCTCTGCCTCCAGCCTGATTTGTCTGTTTATTTGGGATTGAATTTGCATTTTCTCTGCCTGTACCTATTCAGTGTGAAGCACTGGCTGAACCAGAATCTTTTACAGCTGCACACAGGAGCTGCTGGGTGTGCTCCCCTCTGAGCCTGGGTGCACGTGTCTCTTGCCCTTAATGCTACTGAACTTCCTCCTTTCATTTCATTGAAAAAATTTCACAAGAATTTGGATTCTAGGAGTTAATTGCGTTAAGTGCTGAAGTTCCTGACGTAAATGTTGAGAGCAGAAACATTGATATTGCAATGTTTTTGTTCTCCAGGCTGCTCCTAGGAAATCCTCAGGGACTCAATAATACAATTTCTTGAACTGTGCCTGACCCACATTGTCTAGGAAAGTCGTTGTACAGGTGTTGTGCAACACTTGCAAGTTTGTAGTGATGCTTGATGAAAGATGAGGTACCCAACTGGAGCCTTAGCCATGAAAAGCAGGTGTGGGCTTTGAATGAGAAAGTTCTTGCAGGCTATTATTGGAATCATTCAATACACACAGTGTGATCCTAGTTCTCCACAGATTCATTAATAGAGGTTAAAAAATGGTCAAGTACAAAGCTTGTCCTGATGTTCGACCTCAGGCCAGTCCATGACCTGTTGCTGTTGGCAGCTTGGCTGTGTGATTTGGGGATGGAAAGGTAAAAGCTCCAGAAACCTTGTTCCTGAATGCCTCATCTCTGAGGTGCTTTTTACCCCAGACTGGAGCTAAAGGTGTACTTTGGACCAGTGGTTAACTTTCTGGGGAGTGTGAAACCAAAAAGTGTTGTCAGGTTTCAGGGTTTGTTTGCCCGGATCCATCACGTGCTCTGCAGTCTGGGCAGCCCCAGGTGTGCAGGCTGTTTGTTATCTGTGTGGTGTCTGTTGTACATCCCTGCCTTGCCACCAAAGAACATCAACAACAGGCAGTGCAGAAACTTTCCTTGGGAATTTTCAGGGAGGAACCCGATTCCTGTGCTATCAGAGCTCTTGTTATAAAACTTTATATAGTTACTTCTTTTTTTTTTTCCAAAGCAACTATGAGGAAACAATCCACTGTGAATGTAGTGGGAGATCAGAGTTCAGTGTGTGGGATGATTGCAAATCTGGTTGTTCCTATCCAGGCTTCAGGGATTCCTGAAATGTGCCTGTTTGTGTTTGAGGGTGAACGTAAAACAGCTGCTTACTCTGGTGGGTCAGTGGAGCGTTTCTGAGGTGACAAGTTCTGATGAGTGAGAAGGAACCAGACTAATTAGAAGGTGATGAACTGTGATTGCCAGTTAATTTAACCACATTACCCTGAAATAAACATTGAACTTGGACCAGGCCCACTGCTGTACTGAGTTAAGGCATTAATAAATACTCTTCTGAATCTAAATATTTTTGTAAGACAATGTAGAGAAAACTGCCAGCTGAGGCTGTGCACTTGATACCAAGACAGAACTGCTTTTTAACAGTGGGAAAAGGGGGTTTGTATCTATTGTTCATTGATGGAACAAACCTGAATGGCAGCTGTGCTGTTCTGGTGTGGTGGTGCTTGGATGGCTCTTGGAATCACAGCTGTGCCAGAGAATAAACCAGGACAGCCAAGGCATTATAGAATAAAACATAGAAATTCAGTACTTTGCTCTAAAAATGACAAACAGCAAAATTCTTCCATGTCTTGTGCTGACAGTGAGTTTAATACAGCCTAAAACATTTAATCTCTGCTGTAACAGCATTACTTTGGAGCAGTTACATCCTCTGTTAATAATACAGTCAGGAATTAGAGGATTGTTGTGCCTAATGCTGTTTTGGTGGGATTCTTGCTCTCTGCTCCTTAGTGGATCCAAATTCCTAAAGCCAGCAATTTTAGAGTATTCCTACAGAGGGAAAATACATAACAAAGAATTGAAATGTCTTGTGGAGAGAGAGAGATTGTGTGTGTGTGTGTCTGTCAACTAATTGGATAGGAGCAATTAGTTAAGCAGTTTATGAGCTGTTCTGGGCATGTCCCTCACAGCAGGCACTGAGGTGCAGGGCCCTGCCTGCCTCGGTGGCCATGCTGATTCAGTGCTTCCTGCTGGGATTGGAGCCCCAAGCAGAGATCAGGAATGGGATTCAGTGGTTCTGAGCTCCAGTTTCAGCAGGTCCAGCCTCAGTGGTGGAACTGAAGCAGCCCCACAGCACGTCTGTGGCTGCTGAGAGCCTGTGGTGCCTCGGCCTGCTGAGGGTGAGGCAGAAAATAGGAAGGATATAGAAATAGGAGAGCTCTTGGATGTTAGAGAGTCCCTTATCTGTTGAAAACATGATTTCCTAGGCTGTCACAAGCTGTAACTCTTACCTTGCACTGGTAAATGTGAAGTACTTTTCCATGGACTGGCTGTGGGACTCTCAGAAGTGCAGGGAGTAACTAAGAGAGCATCACAAACACAAATGGTTTTGCGTGAGCTAAGTTTGCTTTCCTGAGTTTTCGTGTATGGAATTAGAAGAGCAGCTGAAGTGTAGCCTGGAGTCTGCCTTGGTCAATCAAGGCCTGGGAAAGCATGGCCTGGGATAGAGCTAAAATGACTCCTTGCACACTGAAGTGCTTCTCAAAAAAAAAAGGGAATTTTCTAGTTTAGTGGCATTTTCCAGCTCTGTGATTTCTAGCAGCATGTAGATAAGGAGTCTCTGGGCAGGGGCTGAGCAGCTGCTTGTGGCCACAAGAGCAGTGGTTATATCCTGTTGAGTGTGAGTCGAGGTGAAATGTGTGCTCAGCACTTCTGTGCCCTTCCTCGTAGGCAAGGAGAAATTATGTGACAGCTAAGCAGACTGTCACAAGAAAGGGAACATTACAGGAAGGGGTCAACAAAGAGACTCCTGTCAGCAGTTTTACCATTCAGTTTGATGTCCCATACATGTGACAACTTCTCTGGCTAAGTTTCCAAGAATGCACTTGAATTATCTTCCCGTGAAAAAAAAATAATTCTGGTAATCAGACATTGCCTTGCTACGTTCCAGTGACTCACATCTCGGTGCTGCTCAGATAAATGCCATCACAGCATTCCAGGGTTCAGCAGAGCCTGCAAGTGACTGAAGGATCTGATCTTGGGTGAGATGAGTCCTTGGAGGCAACATCTCTGCTGAGCACAAGAGTTGCTGCTGTCCCTGACAATCTGTTTCATGGTTCCACTCTACTGGAGCAGCTATTGCACAGAACACTTTATTCCTAACAGGAGTCTGGTGTAACTGATCTTTCCAGCAAATGGTGGTGTAAAATAACTCCAACTGTAAATCAGTTGCCCAAGCACAGTTAGCAAGTTCTGCTTTCATATCTTCTTGAAAGCCAAGGAAGTGGGGTTTGTAGTAAAATGGAGCAATGTCTTAAATTCCTTTTTTTGTTGTTTTGTTTTGGTTTTTGTGTTTGGTTTGGTGTTTGTTTTTGAATCAGTGAAATGTAGTGGACCTAGTGCAACATTAAATATTTGGAGGTTTTTCCCTTTGTAGTAAAGAGAAGAAGAGGTAGAAAATCTGCCAAAAACCCCTGTACTCCTTTAGTTATAGTTCAGTGCCTGAGTTTGTACATGGAATGGTATTGAAATTTTCAGAATAAAAGCCTTCAAAGAAATATTTGCTGTCATGTTTCCTAACAGTAATCTTCATCTCTGTTTGCTTTGCTTAGCTTTACAAACATGCCTGCCTCACTCACCTGAACTTCAGCCTGGTTGGGCAGGAAAACAACCTGTATTCCAGGGAATGATCTCTGCTCAGGAGTTCTGTGCAGCCAAGAAATTCTCTGTTGGCTTTACCAGCTGGGCAAGGAAGTGCCACTCTTGGCTGGTGACACTCTTGTGTAACCAAAGAGATTGTCACCCTCAGAGTCAACTTACTGAGCCTTGAAGCAGATGTGGTTCATACACTTGGTTTGTTGAAATGAAAGATGAAATGTTGGCAGAAGGAGTTTGTGTACTTAGAGACCTTGCTGATGGTTGCACCTCCATCAGAAAACTGCTCCAGAGCTCCTGTGCCAATCTTTTAAATCTTTGCAAAGAAATACCTCACCTTTGATAACAGAAATGTAAAAAGCCTCCCATCTCCCACCTGGGGTTAGTGCCTCAGAGCTGGCATTGGCAGATGGCAGTTTGCTGGTGATTAAGGTAAATCTGTCTTGCAATATCCAAACACCTTTGATGTGGTTTTGTCTAGACCTCCCTAAGAGGTCCTGCCATCTGCTTGGACTTTCTGCTCTGATTTGTTCTGTCGACAACCTTTGAGTGTAGTGCTGTGAGTTATTGCCAGGCAGAGTGCTCAGCTCTCTGCAGCTGCCCCCTCTACCAAATTAACGAGGAAATTTAGTGCTTGATAAATGATGTGGCACTTGTTAAGCCTGCAGCCCTAGCAAAAGGAAATGCCACGTCCCAGTAAGTCACTCCAGCTCTACCAGATCAAACTCCCACATCTTCAAACCTTCCCTCCCTGCAGGGGTGTGATTGGGTTGTGTTTAACCCTGCCTAACTCCTGTACAATGCCAGAGTGCCAGGTCTAGAGGACACTGCTCAAAGTGTGAAAGGGACTTTTGAGCTTGGATCTAAAATCTTCCAAGTGGCTGGAGAATGTGTGGTCAGGTTCTGGGATTCTGGACCTGAAATACTCACTTAAATATGAGTAAAAGAGTTCTGACCTATCAAGGAGTTAGGATTTGATTTTTTTTTTTAATAGCTGTCACATGCTATCACCTGAAAGTTTCCTGGCTTTATGGTCAAAATATTCTCTGTGTGATCTAGAGTATCCATCCAAGTGACTTTTGTGGGGCTTGTTCTGTTAACTTGCTGTGCCATAGCTCAGATATTACTTGTTCCTCACGTGCTGTTGGAGAGCCTGGGCAAAGGGGAAGTGGAGTAAAACCCTCTGTTATCAGGAACTGCAAACAGGCAGGAGCAGAGCAGCTGGGGCATGGCCTCCTTGGAGCTGGTGCAGAGCACAGCTGATAAGAGCTGAGTGCTCCAAACCAGCACAATCATCCTAAAATGGCTTTGAAGGTCTCGCCCTTCTTGGGACATCTTGGGCTTGAAGGTCTTCCAGAAAGAAAAATATCAGAATATTAGAGCTGATAGTTCTTCTAATAGTAGAAAACTGGAGTTCTTAAAGTGTGGACAAGCTGGATATCTGTGTGATATGACCATGAACTGACCATGACTGCATTTTCACTGTTAAAAATGCAATAAACTTAGTTTCCCTACTGACATCATCTTCATACAGTAGCTTTGCAAAAGTGCTGTTAACTGAACTGCTTTGTTGCAAGCTGTGCAAGAAACATAATTCAAAGGTGGGTATTGAAAGGCTTAGGGGGGAGCAGGCTGTGGCTCAGAGAAGGAAGTGGTTTATTGATAACTTCTGTGTTAAGCAGGGCCATGGCTGAGCCATTGCTGATTTCAGTCCTGCCCAGCTCTGCCTCCTGCTGCGAGACAGGCCTGGGCTAATTGCTAGACAGGCAGCTTTTTTTAGCTCCACAAGGATAAAGATAAAGCTCAGACACCTCACGTGTGATGTTAAGCTTGAAATAGTGATAGCTGTCAAAGCCAGTGGATGAGTTCAGGCAGAAAAGCTGAAGCTGCAAGGCCAGTATGGCGAGTTCAGTGTGCTTTAAACCATGTGAGGGAGCTCAAAAGTTGAATTCTTAATGGTTAAGTTGTAAATGGACCTTGAAGACAAGATACCAAGTGCTTGAATGCTTCTCCGGGAAGCCTGCTGGGCTTAGTTGAAATTGTGCAACAGTGTTTGTGAGGCAGGTTTGGGGTAGCATGGCTGTTTTGTCACAAAAAAAAAAAAAGGCAAAGTCTGATATTTCCTGTGACATTCACAAAAGGTGTTTGTGGCTATACCAAGGTAATAACTTAACGTTAAACCTTTTTTTTTTTTTTTTTCTCTTCCAGCTCCAAAATCTGGGCATCAACCCAGCAAACATTGGGTTCAGCACTCTGACAATGGAGTCTGACAAATTCATCTGCATCAGAGAGAAAGTAGGAGAACAGGCTCAAGTGGTGATCATTGACATGAATGACCCCAGCAACCCAATCCGAAGACCAATTTCAGCTGACAGTGCTATCATGAACCCTGCCAGCAGAGTCATTGCATTAAAAGGTATGAAGTCCTGATAAAGGGCTGTTTGAAGTGGATGGAGAGCTTTCTGTAGAACTGGTTTATGAGTGACTGAGGTCTCCCAGGTACTTTTATGTGGGAGGATCCTGTAGCAATTTTCCACAGCTTAATGGGAGCTTAAGTTGAATGCATTTTCAGTTCTTCTGGAGGCAGCTGGGCAGGGAGATTCAGCTGAGCCTTCCTGCCATTTTACTGATCATTAGGATGAGTTTTTTCCTTCGGTCCAAAAGCTTGCAGCTTCTGAGCAGGAGGAGCTAAAAAGCCAAGTGTGGGCTTTAAGGAATCATGTTAGAGGGAAGTGAGACCTGATCTAAGAGTATAAAGTCTATCAACTAAACCTTTCCTTAGAGACAGGAAAACTAAGGCTGGGAAGGAGAGACAAATATTCCTGAAGGCCTTAGTTTGGCCTTGCTGCAAGAGACCAGTGCATATTTATTATATCAGTCAGTGATAAGAGGAGTAAAACTATGCAGGGAAGACTTGTGTGGTGAAGGAAGTACAAGGTCAGCCAGCTTGGTATCTCTGATGTTACAGAGAACAAACATTCCTCTGGAGTCTCCAGAAATGTCCATCTCTTCCTCTCAGAGGCCCAAAAAGCCTGAAGTGCAGTCATTCTAGAAATGCATGTATTGCTAATGGAAAGATTTGTATGTATCCAATGTTACCTAACTTTGACTTTAATACTGTGCTACTGTTTTGTCACAACTTTAATGCTTTCTTGTGTGTGCAGATGGTGAGTTACTTCAATTGACTGTACCTAGTACCTGTTGTGTCCTATGACAAGAAAAAGCAGAATAAAATGGCTCAGATTGATGGTGCACATGGCTGAACAGTGGTGTTTAAGCAACTGAAGGCCTAAAACTCAGAGGTTTTTCATGTCCTCCCAAACAAGGGGGTCCTTAAGATTCCAAAAATTATTCCACTCAAGAACCCAAAGTGTACTTAAATCATTGGGATCTTGATACTGAGCTTTTTATGAACAGGACTGACCCTTTTGACTCAAGTCTAGATTTTGCCTTGTGGTATACCTTGCCTAGCATGTAGGAATGTGTTACCTGAATGTCCTCTCCCTTGACCCTAAAGCTCCAGCTGCACTAGATGTGGAAACAAACTGCTGCCTGTAGCCTGAGTAACTCTGTAGTAGAGAGATTTCTCCAAGTTCTGGAGAAACTCCTGTCTCAGCATCTTGCATCAATTGCTGAACTAATGGCTTTGAACTAAATCCTTATGAGAGCAGGCACTTGCCCCTGTGGCACTGTAACTTCCTCAAGCTGGGCCACAGTTAGGAACTGTGGCAGGTATTGTGGCCTGCATTCAGTTTCATGGGATCTTTTCTATTCCTCCTGGGCTACACCTGTGCTTAAATCATTCTCTCCTATGAGTAGTAGAACTGGTCAGAACCTTCCTTATCTTCTCAACAGGAAGACATAATTTCTTAGGCCACTGTGTTATAAAAACTGATAGAAATGACTGCAGGTGGCTGTTCAGGATGTTTGTATGCACCATTCTGTGTGATTTGGAGAACTTTTCCTCTTGCCTTCTAGAGCTTGTGTTGGTCCCTAGATTCCTTCCCTTGCACAGTTCCTGTCAGTCTGGTTTGCAGTCAGTAGCTGTGTATCCCATTAGTGCAACCCCCAAGGTTTTGATTAATTAGCCTGAATTACAAAAGCCCTCTGCCAACCTGACTGTTCCATGTTGTGCCCTTTTAATACTTAAAACAGATGTGGACATTTTAATGCCAGTGGCATAGCTTCCCTCACAACTCCAAAGAGCCTCAGCATGATTGTAACCTGGTTTTGATGTATGTGAAGTATCCTCCAACCCGTTTGTGTGGCTGAAGCTTTTGTCTCCTACCAACCTGTTCTCCACATCTGTTTGATTGCTCAGTAGTGGCAAATGGGTAAAATCACCCCCAGGAATGTGATCTGGTTCAAAGTGGAAGCTGATCCCTGCAGGTCTGCCAGTGTAGAACAGCTTTTTCTTGAAGGAAGTCCCCAGGATTTCATGTCCTAGTGCAGCTCTCCTGCTCCGTCTCGTGGCTGACAACTCTGTATCTTCTAGCTGGGAAAACGCTGCAAATCTTCAACATTGAAATGAAGAGCAAGATGAAGGCTCACACCATGACAGATGATGTCACCTTCTGGAAGTGGATCTCTCTGAACACTGTTGCCCTCGTGACGGATAATGCAGTTTACCACTGGAGCATGGAGGGGGAGTCCCAGCCCGTGAAGATGTTTGATCGTCACTCCAGCCTCGCTGGCTGCCAGATCATCAACTACAGGACTGATGCCAAGCAGAAATGGCTCTTGCTGACTGGAATATCTGCACAGGTACTTTACCTCCAGGAAGGTGTGGAAACCCCAGAGCTTGTCTTGTTGTCTCCTTCTACAGGAACAGCACTGATCTGTTTGTTTTATTAAATGTAATTGCTTGTCTCAATCTTCAAATAACAAACTTAAGTGTAACTGAAAATCTCACATTAATATAATTGGATTTGTAATGATATAAACACTAGTGCAAGGTTAAGAGTCTGAAGTGATGCTGTTGTAAGAGGAAGCTTGAAATGGCAGCATATTGACCAGGATGAAATGAAATTACTGTCACAGTGCCTGTTTTTCCTGACACTTGTTCTTTTTTGTGTAGCAAAACCGTGTAGTGGGAGCAATGCAGCTGTACTCTGTGGACAGAAAAGTGTCCCAGCCCATTGAGGGACATGCAGCCAGCTTTGCACAGTTCAAGATGGAAGGGAATGCTGAAGAATCCACTCTCTTCTGTTTTGCAGTAAGAGGGCAAGCTGGGGGTAAGGTAAGGCTTGGTTCTAAATATACTGTAATCTTTAGTGACTCACCCTGGTTCTCTGCTTCCAGGAGAACAAGTGGTTTAATGCAAAAAGTTGCATTTCAGGAAGAAAGTGAAGGACTGTGTCAGTCTGGATATGACATATGGTGCATGCAGAGCTTGGACTACCTGGTGTAGCAAGAATCTGTGAGTGGAGAAGTTAAGTGGCATGTCATGACGAGCCTAATTAGCTGCTTGAAACATGTGACTCTCAGCTTCACAGGCCAAGCTTGAGGGAAAAACTGTTGTAATCTTTCTTTGATGCTGATCCCTGGTATCAGATTCAACTAATTTCCAAATTATTAAATGAAAAATTAAAAGAAAAATGAAGCAGCAGTGTTGCAAGGCTAAATAGTGGTCCAGTGCCAATGCTGGAATTATGTGATTTACAGCAAAACCAGAGTAAAACCAGAGCTACATTCAGAGAAACATCTTCAGAACTGTCTCTGTAAAATGTGAACCAAGTTAAAAGAGTGTATCTAAAGTAACCTAACTGAATCCTGAAACTTCCAAACAACTAGGGGTAGCTAAAAATCATATTTAACTGTTTCCCTCACCAGATGCCACACCTTTAGCCAGTGAAAATATTTAGGAATATTAACTTACTTTGTCTTTGCATAAACTTGGGATTAAGGCTGAGCAGCAAGAGAATTGCTGTAATTTCATTGTTGAATCTCTTGTTAAATAAATTAGATGCAAGAATTAATCTTATCTCTTGCACAGCTGCATATCATTGAGGTTGGCACACCACCCACTGGGAATCAGCCCTTTCCAAAGAAAGCTGTGGATGTCTTCTTTCCTCCTGAAGCACAAAGTGACTTCCCTGTTGCTATGCAGGTATGACAGCTGCAAACAGCTCTGCAGCTTCTCTTGGTGGCTGTGACAGGGGCAGGGCACTGGGGGCCAGCTGATTAATGTGGACTTGAGGGTTGGCCTTAAACTGGTGTGACAGCTGCTCCTGCTTCAGTAGTGGTAAAGGTGGAGACAGGCAACATTCAAAAGCAGCATGTTCTTATATATGGAAGAAATACCCGTATATTTTAACTGCTTTTCAAGCTCTTCAAACATCATTTTGCTATGATAGTACTCAAGTAAAAATAAACCAGCACTTCTGGCTGTCCTGAAATGGCCCAGCTGTTTGCTGAGTCTCAAAAGCACCAACTCATTTATCCAGTGCCAAATTTGAGGAGTCTATTTCTGTTTTGCAGATCAGTGACAAGCACGATGTGGTGTTCCTCATTACAAAGTATGGCTACATCCACTTGTATGACCTGGAAACTGGCACCTGTATCTACATGAACAGGATCAGTGGAGAGACCATTTTTGTTACTGCACAACATGAAGCAACAGCTGGAATTATTGGAGTCAACAGAAAGGGACAAGTAAGGAAACTTGGCCTGGAAGCCACTTCTTTAGCTAATCCCACTGGCTCCTCATAGTACACTGCAGGGTTCATATCTGTGTCTAAAAGTTTCCAGGAATGTTAACTTGGAACTCTGCTCAGAGTGTGTGAGATCTGAGAGTGTTGTGAGCCCCAATATAAATCTGCTGTTCTGTCTCCATACACATCTAACTGAACTACTTTAAACAAGTAACTACCATGGTACAGCCATGCCTTTAGCTCAGATTGGTTTTGGGTGGTGTTGCTTGTTGAGCATGGGGAATACAGAGCAGAAAACTTGTTCCTCTAGGACTGATTACTTAAGACATTGAGTAGGGCTTTTAGAAAGATCCTATATCCCTGAAAAATTCCTTGTATCCCTGTGTTTCTACCTCTGCAAATACCTGAATTAAACTATTAATTGCCTGCTTTGATGCAGACAGTGGATGACATTAGTTCTTTCTAACCAGAGGTCTCCTGAATAAAATGACAAGTATGAGTTATCAAGGGATGAAAAACTTCCCATGAATACCACAACTTTCTTCTTAGAGTTATCTTAGCCTTTAGCTCACTTTTGATGTTTGGACTAACTGGAGGTTTCCCCTGGTGGTTTACTCAGGTGCTCTCAGTGTGTGTGGAAGAGGAGAACATCATTCCCTACATCACAAACGTGCTGCAGAATCCTGACCTGGCTTTACGGATGGCTGTCCGCAACAACCTGGCGGGGGCCGAGGAGCTCTTTGCCAGGAAATTCAATGCACTCTTTGCACAGGGGAACTATTCAGAGGCAGCAAAAGTGGCAGCTAATGCCCCAAAGGTGAAGTGTTCAGAACAGCACTGAACTCTACTGGCTTCAGCTTCTTGCTTCAGGAAAGCTCAGTGAATTTTTTAAGTGGCAAGGGCACAACCTTATTGCTGCTCTTGTCCCAAGGTAGTACTTTGGTGCTTCACAGGTAATTTGGGTGCTGGCACTGATTGCAAGCTGGATGATCTTAGAGTTTGTAAAGCCCACAGAGGAGGGGAGGAATAAATGATGAAGTAATGGCTATGATTAGTAATGTTTCTCATACCTTTACTTCTCCAGTGATGTAAAAAAGTGTCTGTGAAAAGGCAGCCTCTAGCTGAGGTTGCACCTGGAAACAGGATAAAAAAAACCCAGACTAAGACTAAATTCAGATGAGATAAACTTGCTTGCAAGGCCAAGGGTGTCCTAATTCTGAGCTTAAATCTGCATTGCTACTGGAATACATTTAGTGGGCTATTACAGCACATTTTCTGTCAAAGCATCTCAGTGCCTGAGCTGATGATCAGCCATACTGCTCCTGGCATTCTGGGTTGGCAAAACATAGAAATGCTTGTGACAGCTACAGTGACATTACCTCCAGCTTCCTGGAGAAACTCTGGCCAAGCCACAACAGCAGAAAAGAAAACTGAAGTGGATTTCTCTCTCTCTCTGGCAGGGAATCCTGCGTACTCCAGACACCATACGCCGGTTCCAGAGTGTTCCAGCTCAGCCAGGGCAGACTTCCCCTCTCCTGCAGTATTTTGGCATTCTGCTGGACCAAGGGCAGCTGAACAAGTATGAGTCACTGGAGCTCTGCAGACCAGTGCTCCAGCAGGGCCGCAAGCAGCTCTTGGAAAAATGGTTAAAAGAGGATAAGGTAAGTTTGGGGTTGATGCCTTCAGAGCTGTGAGGGGGAAGGAGCAGCACTGCCTGACAGCCTCCCCCCTTCCCAGGAAAGCTCAGCTGGGAGCTCAGCAGTGACAGCAAATAGCTGCTCACTCTACCTATCACTATGACTCAAGTTACTGCAGGAGAATTGATCAAATTCTCACTCATTGTACATTTAGAACCACAGCAGGATGTGCAGAGCATAGAAAGCTCTGAGCTGCTGCTGGGCTTTGCCGAACCACTGCTTTGGATACTGTGCTGTGAGCTGTGGTTACCTCTGTGTAATTAGTTAAAGAAACATGCTGATACAACGTGTCACCCAGTTCTTTCTGCCTCTGAAAATTCCTTTGACTGATGTGGAACAGCATGAGGAGCTGAGCCCACTATATCCCTGCTGGGAGAGTCAGCTTGGGCTATCAGGCTGGGCCTTAATTTGTTAAAGAGAAGTCCAAAAGGAAGATAAATGAGGAAGAGGGTGGCAGAGCATGGCACTGTCTGGGTGGGCTGAGTGCATTTCCATTTCTCAACAGCTGGAGTGCTCAGAGGAGCTGGGAGACCTTGTGAAATCTGTGGATCCTACGCTAGCACTTAGTGTCTATCTGAGAGCCAACGTTCCAAACAAGGTCATCCAGTGTTTTGCTGAAACAGGACAAGTCCAGAAGATTGTTTTGTATGCTAAGAAGGTGAGAGAAAATGAAATTGCTGTATCTGTCCTGTATTTAGTAATAACTGGTGCTTGTTCCAAAGTAGCTAGAAATAACTGTGGGGGAATTTGAGTGCCTGTGTAGTATTTACTTTTGCCTCAAGTTTTTTATGAATAGTTACTGTTAGACTTCATACATGGGTCTTTTCCTACTTCTCCATTTCCAAAAGAGGAAATCCTGGCTGAGTTGTGTAATCTCCTGACAGTAGCTTCTACTGAGCTCTGTATTTAACAGGATACATGCTCTTGCTGAGTTATCACTTGGTATCATCTTTTCAGGTTGGCTATACCCCAGACTGGATTTTTTTGCTGAGGAATGTAATGAGAATCAGCCCTGATCAAGGCCAGCAGTTTGCACAAATGCTCGTTCAAGATGAAGAGCCTCTTGCAGATATAACACAGGTAAATAACTTTATTCCTATGAAATATTGACTTCAAAGCATTAAATTGCTAAGAGGAGCACTACTTGAACTATCAGAGCTATGAATTTGGATTTAGCTTTGGAAGCTGCATTGATGCTTAAATATACTTCAGTTCCTAATCAAAAACCTAAATTCCTTTCCTTGTTTTTTTTTTGCAGATTGTGGATGTCTTTATGGAATATAATTTAATCCAGCAATGTACAGCCTTTCTGCTGGATGCACTGAAGAATAATCGTCCCTCAGAAGGTCCCCTGCAAACACGTTTACTTGAGATGAACCTCATGCACGCGCCTCAGGTACGTGCTCAGAGTTCCTGGAGCTGGACGTGCCAAACACTGCTGGCAGTGCTCGGGAACTGAGTGAAAACCTTCCATGTTCGTTCTAGGTTGCAGATGCCATCCTGGGAAACCAAATGTTTACTCACTATGACCGGGCTCACATAGCTCAGCTGTGTGAGAAGGCTGGTTTGCTGCAGAGAGCACTCGAGCACTTCACAGACCTCTACGACATCAAGCGTGCGGTAGTTCACACTCACCTCCTCAATCCTGAGGTAAGGCATCAAACACCCTGCATCTACAAATCCAACCTTTAATAACTGCTCTTCTGCTCAGCTCTAAAGTGCCTTGTGTGTCTTTGCAGTGGTTAGTGAATTATTTTGGGTCATTATCAGTAGAAGACTCTCTGGAGTGTCTGCGTGCGATGTTGTCCGCTAACATCCGTCAGAACCTGCAGATCTGTGTCCAGGTGGCTTCCAAATACCACGAACAGCTGTCAACACAGTCACTCATTGAGCTCTTTGAGTCCTTCAAGAGCTTTGAAGGTAAGTCTGTACTTCTGCAAGAGGAGCTGGTGCTCACCTCCTTACAGATGTGTGTAGGAAGGACTGTCTATCTGCTGAAATCTAGAGAGCCATAATGAGCTTAAGTAGTTAGGCCTCAAACTGTCTTGAAACAGATCTAAACCTTAAAGGTTTGCCTGTTTGGGATGGATACCACTATTCAGTTGCATAATTTGTTTTTTTGAAATCCTGGAAGATGTTTGGAGCTGTAGAAAAACCTAGAATGCTGGGCTTTTGCCTTTGTCCAAAATGAGTGTCTTAAATTTCTGTAGCCTTTAGGATGTGCACTTTTAAATGAGACCAGCAGATAATGTGTTGACTGTTTGTCCCAGGTTTGTTTTATTTCCTGGGCTCCATTGTAAACTTCAGCCAGGATCCAGATGTGCATTTCAAGTACATTCAAGCTGCATGCAAGACAGGACAAATTAAAGAAGTGGAAAGAATCTGCAGGGAAAGTAACTGCTATGATCCAGAACGTGTTAAAAACTTCCTCAAGGTAATGTTTGGGTAACACTGGGCTGTTTGGGGTTCTGATAAAACATGGTGTGTCACTAGTGAAATGAGGCAGCTCTGTGAAAATAGATGAGTTTTAACCTTTGCACTTAAGGATCCAAGTGTCCTCAAACCAGAGGTATCTGCCATGTTGACAGTGCCTTCTAATGATGTCTGAGCCTGGAATATTGTCTAAAAAATGAGAATGTCAGGTCAGTTCCTCACTGCTCTTAGGTTAATCTGGCTTGAACTCTTAACCTGTAGTAAATGCACCAGTTTACCTAGAACTTGTTTAAAATGTCTACTATAAAATAGGAAACAGTTTACTTAACTTGAAAACACCCACAGTGCCAAATGAGTTGATCACTTAATACTTATTTACAGTGTAATCAGCTCCAACTGAGCAACTACAGAAACAATAGATGAATAGAGTCAATTAATTCCATAAATGCTTTCAGGTTCAGGGCTGATCTGTCTCACTCCTACACACTGAAATTTCGGCCAGGTGAGCCATGGTTTAGCTCTGCTGGAAATCCCAGTCAGTGGGAATATATCCTGACTGATCCAGAGCATTGCTGGAGAGTAGGAAAAGATGGTGTGCTCAAAGTTCAGATTCTGTAGTCTTAGTACTGAGTTTATTGACAAACACAACACTCTGAGGAACCATGTGGGAGGGGAAAACTTTATCTGGGAACATTTCCTGCCTTCATGTTTGTTGGTTACATAGCATAGTCTTAGATTTTGCTGATCATATCTGAAGATGGCAAAACTCTTCCCCAAGAGAATTCTCTAAAACTAACCTGGTGTCACCGAGGTGTAAGGTATGTTATTTGATCAAGCCACCTAAGATATGTTATCAAGCTGTCAAATTCCTGATGAAAGTTATTGTTTTTTGTGCTGTTCCATGTCTGGAATGTGCAGGACATGTACCAGGTAAATCTCCCAGTACAGGCCTCCCTGTGTAAAGTCCTTAAGTGTAATTTATATGTAGGATTATATTCTGGGATGTGCATGTTGGAATAAGTGAAATATGCATCCGGAATACTGTCTGCCACATAGACTAAGCTTCTGTACTGTAACCATTGTAACCTCATGCTGAAAGTTGGAATGCTTTTAGGTAATTAATCTGGTAAGCAATTTAAGTAGTACTGCTATAGAGCTTAATTCTTACTGTTCTCTAAATCCATAGTTAGGAGGTATCACAAGACACATGGCACTCAAAGTCAATTCTGTATATAAGTTTTACATTATGAACCACAACTTAATCTAGTCTTGGTTAAATTTCTTTTGAAATCCCAGAGTGCTAATCCTGCACACCAAACACCAGTGGCAACTAAAAAATTTTTTTATAGCCTAGGCTTGTAATAGTGGTATTGTGTTGTAAAACTCTGTAGAGTCTGCCATGCCAAGGAGCAGGGTTAAACTCCAAAAAGCTTCTTGCTGCTCACGCCCTGCAGTGGGTGTGAGTGCTCCCACTTGCTACATATTGCAAACAATTAGCTGAACAAACAAGCTGTCATTATTTGGTTGACTGTTGAGTTTTGGCTTTCCAAATTCAGCTGCTTTGACAGTTTAAGTGACTGTATTATTTGTCTGCTTAAGTCCAAGAGCAAGACCAAATTACTAAAGCTCTTCTCTTTCTAGGAAGCTAAACTCACTGACCAGCTGCCTCTCATCATTGTGTGCGACCGCTTTGACTTTGTCCACGACTTGGTGCTGTATTTGTATAGAAATAATCTCCAAAAATATATTGAGATTTATGTACAGAAGGTAGGTGACAACTTGTCCCTTGGCTTCAGTGAGTCAAACTGATCAGTCTTTCCAGTATCATATACAACTACAGGCATCATATATTCTCCAACAGCTTTGTACCTGAGACTGACATTTAAGTGATTATTAGTGGCCTCCAGTAAATTAGCCCTGATGTGAGTCAGATCTCATTCTTCAGTCAGGTTAAGCAGTAGCTCCCACTCATGTGCCAGTTGAAGGAGGAAGACTTGGTAAAATAACTTTGGAGTTGTTGGAGTGATTTTAAGTCTCAACATTTTGGAGGGAGGAGGAGGGGAAGTTTTCCTTTTAACTTACTGCAGGGACAAAGTGGATTGCTCAGGAGCTCTTCCTTTGGGAGCTAAGTGAGCTGGGATGGGAACACCTGTTGACTGAAGAATTGACTTTTAAGCTTGTTCAGAACCTCAGGAGGCTGGGAGTAAAGGCAGGAAGATGGGGTCAGTCTTAGCAAGTGGCCTTCATGTGGAGTTCTGGGGATAAGTTTTGCCTGCCCTTGCTCCCTGACAACACTCTGACCTCTTTAAATGCTCCTGTGCAGGTGAATCCAAGCCGTCTGCCAGTTGTTATTGGGGGACTGCTTGATGTGGATTGCTCTGAAGATGTGATAAAGAACCTCATCCTTGTAGTGAGAGGTCAATTTTCAACTGATGAACTTGTTGCAGAGGTTGAGAAAAGAAACAGGTATTAAACTTCTACAAGTCTCTTTTTACCAATTCCCAGTCTGGCAGTGTTTGATGCTCATCCATCAGTGCATGTCACACAGCTAGAGCTGGTACTGACACAGAATCACAGAATGTGCAGGTTGGAAGAGACCTTCAAGATCATCGAGTCCAACCCAGCCCTGACACCTCAATTAGATCATGGCATCGAGTGCCACATCCAGTCTCTTTTTAAACACATCGAGGGAGGGTGACTCCACCACCTCCCTGGGCAGACTATTCCAGTATTTAATCACTCTTTCAGTGAAAAACTTCTTCCTAATATCTAACCTATATTTCCCATGATGCAGCTTAAGACTGTGTCCTCTTGTTCTGTCAGACACAAGCAGAAGCTGCCACTGAGTGAGAACCAGCTCTAATTCTTGACTGAATTGGGGATCTATCCAGATAACTCTGGTGTGTTTTCTTCATAGTGTCACCAGTTACACCATTATAATAATGAATTAAAATGTAGGTTAAAACAGAGCACTGTAACTCTGGTTTAGTTCCTGACACTATCCTACACCAAGACTGGCTTGCCAAGTGTAAAAATTATGCCATTGGATATTTATTTATTCAGCCTCTAATGTGAAAGTCACTTCCTTCTAGGCTGAAGCTGCTTCTGCCCTGGCTGGAAGCGAGAATTCACGAGGGCTGTGAGGAGCCTGCCACTCACAATGCACTGGCCAAGATCTACATTGACAGCAACAACAACCCAGAGAGATTCCTGCGTGAGAATCCCTACTATGACAGTCGTGTTGTGGGCAAGTACTGTGAGAAGAGGGACCCTCACCTGGCCTGTGTGGCCTACGAGCGTGGACAGTGTGATCTGGAGCTGATCAATGTATGTATGCCCAGGCAACTGCCTCGTGATTGAGTTCTAACATCAGGGTCAGGGGGCACATAGAAAGCTTTATGACAAAAGCATGTATTTCCTAAAATGTATTAAGCTGGGAAGTGCATGCCTCTAACACAGAAGAGGTGGTTGTTTAAACTCCCTCATGAGAAGTGGGAAACTCTCCTGCCCATCCTAAAATGGGAGGTTAATGAAGTATCAAAGGCTGAGATGTCTAGTCTGCCCCTCAGTTCAAAGTTACAGTACAATTGTCTGTAGGCTCCATAGCTGTGCCTTCCCTCTGAGCAAGTTCTGCCTTTCTCCAGGTGTGCAATGAGAACTCCCTCTTCAAGAGCCTCTCCCGCTACTTAGTTCGTCGTAAGGACCCCGAGCTCTGGGCCAGCGTGCTGCTGGAAAGCAACCCCTACAGAAGGCCCCTGATTGACCAGGTACAACTGGCAGGACATCCACAGCCTGGCCTGTCCTAACTGGATTTGCAGAACCTGACATCACTCATTTGTCCATGCCTTGGCTCTGCCTGCAGGTTGTCCAGACTGCGCTGTCAGAGACCCAGGACCCCGAGGAAGTGTCTGTCACTGTGAAGGCCTTCATGACTGCAGATCTTCCCAATGAGCTCATTGAACTGCTGGAGAAAATAGTTCTGGATAATTCAGTGTTCAGTGAGCACAGGTGTGTGAAATGAAAACTGAGCCACGGGAAACTTGGAGTTATTGCTGTAATGTGAAACAGCAAATAAACTAATACCTTCTCCAGAGAGGAGGGTGAATTTCTTGATCATTATTTGATAAGTGCTATTTGTTTCCCTCTTCAGGAATCTGCAGAACCTTCTCATCCTTACAGCTATCAAGGCTGACCGCACCCGTGTCATGGAGTACATCAATCGCCTGGATAACTACGATGCCCCTGACATAGCCAATATTGCTATCAGCAATGAGCTTTTTGAGGAGGCATTTGCTATCTTCAGGAAGTTTGATGTCAACACATCAGCTGTACAGGTATCTTCAATTCTCACGTTGTAAAAACTCCCTCTGTGTCTCCACACAAGGACTTTGCTGGTGACTTCAGTGCTTAACACCAATTAGCAAAGTGCCCAAAGCTGCTCAGTGTCTTGTCTTAGGAAGCAGAACAAATGTTGTTTATTGAAACTTTGTAAGCCTAAAATCACTCAAGCTGTGTGAGTTGTATGGAGTCAGTCCTTTCTTTTAAAAGCTGTGGATCCATTGAGGAACTTACATAAACCACAGCTCAATGTGTTGTAAAAGTGACTTTTATGAGAGTGGCTGATGATGGTTATCCTTTTCCCAGGTGTTGATAGAGCACATTGGGAACCTGGACCGTGCCTATGAATTCGCTGAGCGCTGCAATGAACCTGCAGTGTGGAGCCAGCTGGCCAAAGCACAGCTCCAGAAGGGGATGGTAAAGGAAGCAATTGACTCCTACATTAAAGCAGATGATCCTTCCTCATACATGGAAGTTGTTCAAGCTGCTAATGCCAGTGGTATGATTAAGTTTTATTTACATCTTGGCTGTTGATGTTGCTCAGCTCTTTTGCCTGGTCTGCTCAAACTGCAGTTCTGCCAGACCTGTATCTTGATGCAAGTAGAGGAATCTGGCCCTTCAAGGACTGCCCTAAATAAGAATGGGAAAAGGTAGTGTATTCCATCTGCAGATAATCAGTGGCCTATAATTTCCTTCTTTAGCTAGCTGGAGACTTCTTTCAGAGTCTTTGTATGAAGTTAAATATAAATAAGATTATAGTTAGGTCCATTCTAAGATGATTTGATTGATGCATAGTGAGCAGTGTGAAGGTTATTGATTGTTGGGGAATAGCTGTAGAAATATGTCAAAATTAGGTTCAGCTGATTGTTTAAGTTAAGCACAAGTGTCCCCCGTGGTGGGAACTAAACTTTCTGAACTCCTTTTCATAGGAAACTGGGAAGAACTGGTGAAGTATCTGCAGATGGCACGCAAGAAGGCCCGGGAGTCATACGTGGAAACAGAATTAATCTTTGCTCTTGCTAAAACAAACCGTCTGGCAGAGCTAGAGGAGTTCATCAATGGCCCCAACAATGCACACATCCAGCAGGTGGGTGAGGCTGACTTTGTTTTGCAGACTCACAGAGGGGTGTTGGGAGTTCTGTCTCTCTGGCTACACATGTATCTTGACCTTTAAATCCATCGTGACAAGGACTTGAATACCACACATCCAATGTAAAATTACTGGCTGCAAATGTGCAGGAATAAGCTGTCTGTGCTCTGCCTCAGGTTGGTGATCGCTGTTACGATGAGAAGATGTATGAGGCAGCCAAGCTGCTGTACAACAACGTGTCCAACTTTGGCCGTTTGGCCTCCACCTTGGTGCACCTCGGCGAGTACCAGGCAGCCGTGGATGGCGCTCGGAAAGCCAACAGCACTCGCACGTGGAAAGAGGTGAATTTACTGCCTCTGGGGTCAAGGGCTTCAGAGCTGGGGCTTGGTCAGAAGCCTTGGTTATAAGCAGTAACACAACTCTCAATTCCCAGGTCTGCTTTGCTTGTGTGGATGGAAAAGAATTCCGCCTGGCTCAGATGTGTGGGCTTCATATTGTAGTGCATGCAGATGAGCTGGAAGAGCTAATCAACTATTACCAGGTAATTAAGCTGACTGCTGTTGTACAGTCAGTTCTGTCATGGCAGCCCTGTCAAAATCTGGGATTCTGGATGGTTCCTGATGGTTGAAATGTCTCTGTCTGTGTCTCTAAGGATCGTGGTTACTTTGAAGAGCTGATCACTATGTTGGAAGCAGCGCTTGGACTGGAGCGAGCACACATGGGGATGTTCACAGAGCTGGCAATTCTCTACTCCAAGTTCAAGCCACAGAAAATGAGGGAGCACTTGGAGCTGTTTTGGTCCAGAGTCAACATTCCCAAGGTGAATGAGGCTTTAAATTTAGCTGAAAACACACCTTTTTGGGCTGTCTGCACCCTGGCTTTTGCACATGCAGCTCCTGAGGTTATTAATGGCACTAAAACCTGAGCACTGAATGAAATTCCAGTTAACAAATATTGCTAATTCTGCCTTTTGCTTAGGTTCTGAGAGCTGCAGAACAAGCCCATCTCTGGGCTGAACTGGTGTTCCTGTATGATAAGTATGAAGAGTATGATAATGCCATAATCACAATGATGAATCACCCGACAGATGCTTGGAAAGAAGGCCAGTTCAAAGATATCATCACTAAGGTATTGATTTCCTAGTGAAAGTTTTGTCTGTTTTTCATTTGGATTTCCCCACAATCAAACTCCTGCTCTGAACATGCATCTTTACTCCTCTCTAGGTGGCCAATGTGGAGCTCTACTACAAGGCAGTTCAGTTCTATTTAGAATTTAAGCCTCTGTTGCTCAATGATCTGCTGATGGTGTTGTCCCCTCGGCTTGACCACACTCGTGCTGTCACCTTCTTCACAAAGGTAATTTTCCTGCTATCCAGCTCAAAGGAAAAGCTGGGAAAGCATTGAGCTGCAGTAGCATTTTAAAATGCTTAGCTACTCCCCTGCCTGCCAGGGAAGATTCTGAGGTTTCCACAAAAACTGACTTAAATGTATCTCTGTGATTCCTTGAAGGTTAAACAGCTGCCCCTGGTTAAGCCTTACCTGCGCTCTGTTCAAAATCACAACAACAAATCAGTCAATGAGTCCCTCAACAACCTCTTCATTATTGAAGAAGATTATCAGGTATGTCTTGTCTTGAAGCACTTAATTCTGAGTTTACCTCATATTCTCAGCCTTTCTTTAATGTGTAGAAACCCAGTTGTCTTTCTCATCTTCAGTAGTTTTTACCTGCCTGCTGTTAACTTTAATTCCTTAAGTGTGTGTTCTCCAACATTTCAAACCGACTTAGTGGTGAGGAGCCAAGGATTAAGTGGAAAAGTGTTAGTGGCTTTCTTGAGAGCATTTTGAGTCATTCCTATTGGGAGTAGTAGAGTGGCTACTTTGTTATGAGTGTGACAGCCTTTATTTAAGGCAAACAAACAGTGGGTGCTAAGAAAAGAACTCACAAAAGAGGCAAACAGTTGTGCTGTCTGGCTGTTCTACTGTTTTCAGAGAACAGCTGCCTAGTATTCAGAGACTCTTAACCTATTGAAAAATACTGACTGAAACACTCTAAACTCCATGTGTGTCAAACAGCAGCTTCTCAAATAGAATAGATCTCTGCTGGAATACTTTATCCTCCTAAAAGCAGGAATACAGACCTAATGCAAAAAGGTTAACATTCTGTGGGTGCAGTTGTACATCTGAGGTGTGACTTATTTTTTCTTTTTCCTGCTTCACTCAGGCTCTTAGGACTTCTATAGATGCTTATGACAACTTTGACAACATTTCCCTTGCCCAACGTTTGGAGAAACACGAGCTAATAGAGTTCCGAAGAATCGCCGCTTATCTCTTCAAAGGCAACAACCGCTGGAAACAGAGCGTGGAGCTCTGTAAGAAGGACAGGCTGTACAAGGTGAGGCAGCAGCCAGGCCAGCTTGAGCAGCTTTGGCTTGTTGGCTCTGAGGGGAGCTCAGTTAACAGGTATGGGCTCAGCACTGGTGAGGCCACACCTTGAGTATTGTGTCCAGTTCTGGGCCCCTCAGTTTAGGAAGGATGTTGAGATGCTTGAACGTNCACTCTGTGGGTTGTTGTGTCCCCTGAGGCTCAGGCTCTGTCCCGTTGCAGGATGCCATGCAGTACGCTTCTGAATCCAAAGATACTGAGCTGGCAGAAGAGCTGCTGCAGTGGTTCTTGCAGGAGAACAAGAGGGAATGCTTTGGTGCTTGTCTCTTCACCTGCTACGATCTCCTAAGGCCGGATGTTGTCTTGGAAACAGCGTGGAGGCACAACATTATGGACTTTGCCATGCCATATTTTATTCAGGTCATGAAGGAATACTTGACCAAGGTAAGAGCAGGTGCCTCTCCAACACTCAGAGCTTGTTAGTCACTGTGGTGAATGCCTTGAGATTGTCTGCTTGCTACTAACATTGATTTGGGCTTTGTCCAATGTCTGTCTGTCCATGTCCACACTTACTTTTCAGTCCATCTGGGGAGAGACTTCGCCCTCTAAGAGGCTGAAACACTTGCAGGCTCCACTCTCTACCAATGACAGAACCTACATCAGTAGTATTTGCCTGACCCTGGGCAGTGTCTAAAGTAGTTCCAGGCTCCAGGCATTTCCTGTGCTGTGTCAGTCAGGAATCCCAGCTGGGATCAAGTTTTAACTAAATTCTAGACTGTGTACTAAAACAGCTTTATAGCTAGACCTGGAGATAACTTACTCTGCTGTGCATTTAACTCTAAAATGTGGCTCTGACACTTAATGGCACTAATTATAACTCAACTCTTACTTGAAGTGACTCAGGATGGGAGAACTACTCGGTAATGCTCTGACAGATTTGAGTTAAATCCAACTGTCACTAGCAAGATTTTCCCAGCTGAAGCTTTTGGAGTATCTTCCAGTAAAATGTTGTAAATTACTTAATGATTAAGACTTTTCCAAGCTTGAGTTCAGCTTGTACTTTCATGCAGTCAGTGAAGAGTAAGATGCCTGTTTGTCCAGAAATTTGCTGGACCTTCTAAAGGCAGGACCACCCTGTAGTCCTGTAGCCAGCCTGAAATGCTGTTTTGGGGGAGGTGGGGAGCTGGCTGAGCAGTACAACTGTTTGTTAGAGATGCCTGCACCAAGCCAACACCATGCCTTTGGTGGGAGTAGTAGATTCTTAAAGATAAAAATTTCCTGATCTGATAAATGATTAGGATGTAGCTTTAGTGTAGCTAATGAAGTAAGAGCCAGCAAGAAGCAGAGCTGCCTTTCTAAAGCAGATACTTCTGGTGTACCTTTGTTTTTACTCACCTGTACCTTAATTATTTCTTCCCTGACGCTTTTGTTTCTACCTTTTTATATGCTAAATATGGAATTTGATTTTTCTAAGCTGCACCTTCTGAATTCCTTTGCAGGTTGATGCAATAAAGGAAAAGGTGAAAGTTGATTCTTGTTTTCCATCTTTAAGTCTGGAGGACTAAGTCTAAGGATTCTGCATGAGTTTTTTTCTTTCCTATGTTTACTACACTGCTGCTACTGCTTTTTCCCCAAACAAAATATCACTAAAGCATTTGCAAATTGTTTAACTCTCACTAGCTAGTGCTGTAGGAGAAAAGTAGATTCATTTGCTACTAATAAGCTAATAGATCCTCAGGAAGGGCATACAGGTGATCAGTTGGATCACAGTCAGCCTGCTATTGAAACAACACACAAATACTTACACAAGTGCTATTATTTGACAATCATTCTGACTGGAAGAACCTCCTACAATAAAAAATCAGTCTGTGAATCCCTAAATCAGTCTGGCATTTGCTAGTTGAAGGGCTGTGATCCAGTTCCTGATCTCTGGACCATGACTAATGCGTGCTGACCGTAGGCAGAGTAGATACTGGCTGCTTCCAGAGGGACTCTTCCTCACTCAGGTGTCAGTTCTCATGGTGCTGATCTAATCCACACAGTGCTCTAGTTCATGTAGCAACTTAAAACTTCAGCTGTTACACCAAGTCTGTGGTTCTCCTCCCTGTAGTAAATTTTTAGTAGTTGTCCAAAAAAAAGGCTGCCTTCCAAGCTCTTCAGCTTCACTAAACTTCTCTTGCTACCTCATTTAAAAAAAAATAAAAATGATAATGCTTATTGCTCTTCTGAGGCTACTCCAGGGCTTGCCTTTTGCTATTTAACTTTGACCTTCAGAAGGGCAATCCAAGGTTTTCTGTCCATCTGCTTCCCTACAAATGCCACCGTGATCCTCCTTTAGCCCAGGGGTCAGCCCTAGCAGGAGTTTTCCATTAATGTGGTTCAGCAAAGGGCAAACCAAAGTGACAAACAGTTTTGAAGATGGACTAAATGCAAAAAACTGCTGGTTGTAAAGACACCACTGGAACTCAAGGCTAACCTAAGACACGTAGTGTAAGGTCCTTCAGCAGCTAGTAAGGAAAGTAGGAGAGCGTGTGTGTGAAAAAAGGTAATTGAACTGCAGTGTTTGCATAAACTACGCATGTGTAGCAGTCATTGCAATTACATCCCACTACTCCTGAAGCTCCAAGGCATTGCTGTGGGCTGCTGTGGTTTTCTGGGGGGAGCCTGTATGGCAGTCATCTTCAGACCTCACTCGTGCTTCAGTACTTTTGCCTCTTTTTCATGCACACATAACACGATAACATTGAATGCATGTTACTTTTCCTCTGCAGCTTATTGCAGTCCCTGTGGAAAAGCCTTTCAGTCAATCTTGCTCCAAGTGTGTAGGGCCCTGAAGCTGGTGATGCTCGAGCAAGTGGTGTAAGAACCATCCTTGTGGGCTGGTTTCAAACTCGCGCTTGTTCTTGTTAATACTTGTTCAGCTCTGAGGGGAGGCATCAAAACTGGGTCCAAAATGCATTGAATGTCCTGGGCTGGAGGCTTTCCAAGTGTGAGTAAGCCAAATGCCTCTGCTTAGTAGCCAACTCTGCACATTTTCCTTGGATTTGCATCTCTAAACTTGTGCTTCTGTGTTCAGTGTGTTGCTGTTTTGAGTTAAAAAACAGTGCAGTTCCCAGCACGGTGTCTGGAAATGAGTCTTGGAGCACTGGATATGATCCCCAAGCACTTTGGCAGCAGCAAGCCAGATACTGTGGGAGGCAAGCACCAGGCTGGCCATGGAAGCCCAGTCACTGAGGGAGCTCGAGCTCAGGACTTCTGCTACTCCCTGGAGTTGTACCTCAGCTTGAGGTTACAGAGGAGCAGGTTTATGGAACACACGTTGTAACTCACAGCTGAAAGGAGGAGCTCACAGCCCTTGGAGCTGCCAGCAGATATTTGCTCATATAGCACAGTTAAGCTCAAAACTCACTTGTGAATAGCACTGACCCTGTGTAAGTGCAGGAAACCTTCAAACTCCTTTATTAAGGACATGAATGGAACGAAACGTTAATCTTGTGAGTTGTGTTATTGTCTTTCAGAGTAATTGGCATGATTATCTCTGACTTTGTTCTAAATCTTATCTCCCAGGTAAAATACCAATGCCTCGTTTTGTGGTTTTAGTTTCAGGGCCTGCCTTAGACTGTAGAAATGCTGAGTTCCCCTGGATCTGTCTTAGAAATGGGCAATATTTCACTACATAAGAAGTTCCTTCTCTTTCCTTTCTGTAGGGGTGGGCAAACAGCACCATTGCAGTGAAGCTGGCCAAGCTTGTCTGTTACTGTGTGTAAAGCTGGAAGGATTGGAGTATCTGTGGGTTTAGGCTGACTGCCACACAGTTCTGGAGTGGAAAAAGCAAGTCTTATACACATGCATTCTCTGCATTTGAACTTAAATTGCATGAGTGAATGGGTTTGGAAAGTGAAATCTTGAGGCTCAAGTGACATGTCGGATGCTATTGCAGTCTGCTCTATCCAAATACAAACCAGATTACTTTGCCCCAGTGTCACCTCCAGGGAAACTTCTCCAGGTCTGGGCATTATCCTGGCAATTGCTCCAATACCAAAGGTCTCCAACTGAGACTGAGTTCAAATCTGAGTCTGTATCCAAAGACTGTCCAGCTCCAATCCAATACAGAACCTTTTGTACAAACCTTCAGCCTGGAGTGAGCTTTCAAAGTAGTTGAAAATCCCTCAATGAGGGTTTTTTTCAGGAAACAGACAATCTTGACTGCACCAGTACCAACATTGCTACTTGAATTGGTCTTAACTTGTAAATGGTCTCCTTTTCTTGATGGGTGTTGACATACCACTAAGGCTTTTCCACTTCTCTGCCACGAATAAGTACCTGGTTTAGAGGAGATTTCTTTAATTGTTGGTCTCAATTCCAGGTGGATAAACTGGATGCATCAGAGTCTTTGAGAAAGGAAGAGGAGCAAGCTACAGAAACACAACCTATTGTTTATGGTAATGCTTTAGTTCATGTGTTCTCAAAAACATAGTTCACTTTTAAAACAAGTCTTCCCTAATCTTGTTTTTTTCCTGAGGAAATCCTGGGAAATGGGAACGTTCTCCATGTGAAATCAAGTCTTAAGGAATGTATTCCAAAATACTAGATAAGTGCCACTCTGATGCTGTGGCTGCTGAGGTGGGCTATGGACTGCAGGATTTAAGGTTGCCCTGGCTCCTTAAGGACAGGTATACAGGAGTTGTGCTATTCCAGACTTCCAGCAAGTGGTTATTTGGATCTTGTGCAATATGCTTTATATCTAAAGCATATTTATACCTACTTTATACTGGGTATTTTCTTTATACCTAGGTTATTCTAGTGAGAGCTTCTTCATATACTTTACAGTGTAGTATTTTTAGCCACATGTTGTATCCTGAGGTTTTGTGGGAAAATACCCGTTCTGGCCCTGAAGAAGCCCAGTCCAGGTCAGCAGGGTAAAACACAGAAACCCAGAAATACCTCCTGAAAATTCTCAGGCATTTTGCTGAGTGCTTTCTGAGCTCAGGAGGAGTCAAGTGCCCGTTGTGTGTTGCAGGCCAGCCCCAGCTGATGCTGACAGCAGGACCCAGCGTGGCAGTTCCTCCACAGGCACCTTTCGGCTACGGCTACACGGCCCCTCCCTATGGGCAGCCACAGCCCGGCTTCGGCTACAGCATGTGAGATGCAGCACAAAGTCAGTCTGGAGCAGCAACTTTTCTTACTGAAACTCCACCGTCCCTCCCCGCTTTAACTCATAACAGGGAAAAGCAAAGAGTTCTGCCTCGTGTTCTTGTAACCTTTATTTCATGAAGGACTGTTTTTTCTAGCGCAAACGATTTGAATCACTTCTGTTAAATCTTTTTTCACATTCCATGTCATTTAGACTTTTACTTTCAGAAGGGGAATAGTTTAAACGACTTTGTTCAAGTGGGCTTTTGCAGGACTGCTTATTACCATTAAGTCTATTGTGAAGATTCTGATTTGCACTCTATAGTGTTACACTCTAATATTGAATCTTAAGTTCATTGTATGTGAGCAGCTTACGGTATGTACTGTCTATTCTAAATGCATTTAAATCTCACTGTATATTTGGAGAAAGCTAAAGCCAAGATACCTGTATTTGACCTTGCAAGACTGCTGACAAGAGACAACACTAATCAGCATATCCTCCCTGGGTTGGATTGCATAGCTCTAAAAGAATTTAAAATGCGTACAGACAACCTTGCCTGACTTAAAATGAGTAAAAGTTTTGGATTTTGTTTTGTTTTGTTTTTTTTTTTCCCTTAACCTATGCAGGTTTTTTCCAGTTATGCATATAGAAAATGCTAGTGTCTTTTTGCTCACTCCATATGTAACAAATGACCTTATGTTGTGCTGTATCCTGTGCTTTTGTGGGACATTCCATTCAGGAACAGAGCACCATGATTCCAATCTGTGTATTTACTAACCCTGCCCTGAGGTTTGTGTATGTTGGATATTGTGGTGTTTTAGATCACTGTTTTGAGTGTACAGAAGAGAGAATTCAAGCATATTGCTGTTCAGTTTTGTTTGTGCAATTTGAAATTACGCAATTTAAAAATAAATTACTGGACTGTGGACATGCTGCATAGTGGTAGCTTCACTTTACTGTCTTCAAAAAAAAGGACCTTTGGACTCAAACCAAGTATTGCAGTGCTGGTAGTGGGGAGCAGTGCAGGTGTGTGCAGCCAGGGGTGTGAGGGGCCAGCAGCAGAGCAGCAATGGGGACCAGTAGTGGGGTCTTGCACTGAGGGGGCAATACAGGAAAATATGTAATGCTTTTTCTAGAGAAAGTTATGCCAGAGAGAAGAAAATAGCACTTTTCACCAGTTGGCTGCACTGTGGTCAACTCCAGCATATTCGACCAGATGATACATTAGGATTGTAGTAGGGTGTGCCAGTTCAATTGAGATCATGCTCTAGGTATGTAAATTGCCTTAAACATATTTAGCTTCAAATAAAATTGACTTAAATGTTTCTCAATGAATACTGTCATATTTGAGTGTAACGAGTCTGACAGCACTGGCCAGATTTCCAACAGCTCTAAAAGCTCCTGGCTCTTAACCAGGAGCCACATCAGGATCCAGATCCCACTCCCTCCTGTGAGCTCCACAGCTGTGTGCTGTGATCCTGGGGCTGGGCACTGCAGTACTTCAGTGGAATGGCCTCACCTGCCCCAGGCTCTCTGTGCTCAGCAGGGGTGGAGCACAAGTCTGCAGTGAGTCTCTAGAAAGGATTAAGCCTCTAAGTGAGAGGTGCAGTATAAAAACATTTCCATCCTCTGTGTTTATTGGCCTTTCAGCCCCTCTGCCCTTCCCTCTGTGTCTGTGGATGGCTGGAGATGGAGATAAATCCTGTTCCCTCTCCTACAAACTGTTCACAACACTCAGCTGGAACATGTGGCTGAGGGGTTGGCAAAGGTGCTCTCACAAACTGTACAAGCAGAATTTACTGGAACCCCCAAGGTGCTCTGAACTGTGCAGTAATATCTGTAACAAGGCCCTTCCTTAAACCCAGGAGCACCTGATAATCCCAACAAAACCAGGATTTGTGTCTGTCCCAGTTGTTTATATGGAGGGTAACTCCCCACACCTTGGCTTAGCTGCACATTTTTGCACGTGTAGCAGCTACACAGACCCCTCCAGAGGGAAGCTCAGCTTACAGCTGCTCCCCACAACTGTTTACTGGTCTGGGCTGCAAATCCAGTTGAACTGGTCAGCCTGGGACCAGTTACAAGCAGTTGTTTGGGCAGGAAGTTGGCTACAGCTACTCCCAGCTCCTGTTCTTAACTGCTTCAGCAGCTGAGCCTTTCTGAATTAAAGAATGTATTCTCTACAAAAAACAGGCAGAAAGAGGAAATTCTTTATCAACCAAGGTGCAAAATTCTCAATCAATTGCACAAGTTGTAAATTTACTGGGTTCCTTCTTGTGCCAGCTCTGCTTCCCTTATCTACCCTGAGCCTAGAATTTTCTTTCCCCCTTTGGAACACAAACTAGAGAAACTCATGATTTACAAACTCAAATCTTACAAAACTTGCTTATTTTATTAACACTGAGGGAAGACATGGGAAAAAAAAACCAACCCAACTTGGATTTTTATCCCTTCAGTACTAACATACATGAACAGATCCAGATCTTTTTGGTACCGGTTTAGAAGAGTTTAAGGTGACCAGAAACTTTATCTATGACATCAGCTGGTCCTGGTCCAATGCCAAGGACCGTCCTGGAGCCTGGAGCTATCTGAGTACGCCCAGCATCCTGTATCAAGCTCACAGTTAGCCCCAGGCGCTTCGCCTCAGTCAGCAGCTGCACCAGAGTCTCTTCATCGGGAGCTTTGAGGACCACTTTAGGTTGCCCACAATATTCCCACTGCTTCAGGAGCTCGGGATTCCTTTTGTGGACCTGCTTGTAGGCAGAGACAGCAGCATGGGAGCACTGTGCTGCCACTTTGCCCTTGCCCATTTTCAGGTCGTTGCGGACGATCAGCACCAGTTTGAGCTCCCCGGACTCTCCCATGATGTCGGCCTCGCCCCCCAGGCTGTGGGAGGGCTCTGGCATTGTTCCAGCCCCAGGCTTCCTGCGGAGCCTCCCGCGGATGCCCCAGCCCAGGCACACACCACACACCACTCCGATGATGACGTTCAGGAACTCGGGCTCAAAGACAGAAATCATGGTGGGTTTTGGCGACTGCCTCTGAAACGGAGGAAAAGACACAATTTACTTAAGCGTTTCTCAGCTTCTGAGAGCATTTCGTGGTTTCCACTTGGTTATTTGAAGACAAAGAACATTCATTAGAAACACAAAGGAACAGTTCCCCAGACACAGCTTTCTGACTGCAAACACCTCACTGGTGATGGGCCTCGACTCAGCAAGCAGAGCTAAGATAAAATGGCAAATTATCATAGAATCATAGAATGGTTTGCGTTGGAAAGGGCCTTAAAGTTCATCTGTTCCACGCTTTGGCATGGGTAGGGACACTTTCTACTATCCCAGGCTGCTCCAAGCCCTGTCCAACCTGGCCTTGGACAGTTCCAGGGATCCAGGGGCAGCCACAGCTTCTCTGGGCACCCTGTGCCAGGGCCTCCCCACCCTCACAGGGAAAAATTTTTTTTCCTAATATCCAATCTGACCATTCTCCCTGCCAATTTGAACCCATTCCCGCTTGTCCTGTCACCCCAGGCCGCTGTTAATAGTCTTGCCCCACCTCTCCTGTAAGTTCCCTTCACGTACTGGAAGGCCACAATTAGGAGATTCTCTTCTCCAGCTTGAACACTCTCAATTCTCTCAGCCTTTCCTCATGTCAAAAGTACACCTAAAAAAGGGGAGAGAAACGGTAAAATGCTGGAGGTTTTAAGTCAATACTCCAAATGCAACTGAGGAGCGGGGCCGCCTCCAGCTCCACCGCGGGCTGCGGCACCTCAGCCCCGCCAGGCCCGGCCGCGCTGGAGCCTGAGCGGACACAGAGGGCAAACACCGAGCGGGGACCGAACCATGCGGGACCCCGCGGCCCTCAGGGGGGGCATGAGGGGGCCATAAAGGAGCATCCATCTCCCCTCACCGCTCACCTGCCGCTCCCGCCCGGCCGCTCCGCCGCGCTCGCCCGGAGGGGACGGGACGGCGGCGCTCGGGAAGTGACGGAGCCCGGGGCGGGACGGGGCGTGCTGTGCCGGGCCCAGTTCCGGGTTGTGCCGGGCCCAGCGGAGCTGCTGGAGCGTGGTGAGTGCGGGGCCGGGCCCGGGGCTCTCCCGGCGGGCGGGGATCTCGTCACCGGCCCCTCAGCGGGACCCCTCAGCGCTGCCCACCGCTCCCCTCAGCGCTGCCC
>VXBB01022934.1:37719-48514 GCA_013399915.1 Illadopsis cleaveri
GCCCCATCGCTCCCCTCAGCGCTGCCCCATCGCTCCCCTCACGGCTCCTCCGGCTCTGAGGTGATGGCGGCAAGAGGAGACCCCCGGCCCCGGCGGCCCCCGGTGCTGTGCGAACCGAGGGACCCGTGAGGGAGCCGGGGGATGGCCGGGAACGCTGTGGAGGGGCAAGGCGGGAGGGGAGGCTGCTGCTCGCCGGCTTTTAGGGCGAGAAATGAGCCGCTGCCATCTCACCCCGCTGGAGAGCGGCTCTCCTCTTCCAAGGCCCTGGGAAGGATGGGATAGAATCGTCCTTCTCCGGCCCTAGGGACGGTGCCTGATGACACAGGGAGAAATCCATCCTTCTCCCTGCGGAGAGTCAGATAGCGATGGCCTTTGTGTGCTTTTCCACTGGAAATGTGCTGTGCTTTCCCGGCTGGGTGCTCCCTGCATCCCCCTGGACTGCCTGGGGCTTGTGGGTGTGAGGCCCAAATCCACGGGAACATTTCTGCTGACTGGGGTTAAGCATCTAGTCTGGCTTTTATTTCTCTAGCCAATGTCGTCTGGGGTTTACAGGAGACAACAAAGCAGCAAGAATCCCCTTTTATTCCAGTTTTGCCTCTCAGATGCTTGGCAGGTCATGTAGGTGGCCTGAGGGAAGGTGTAATAAGTGCGTTTGATAGCAGCTATTTATCTATAAAGTGCTGTGAATCCAGGTTATCCCCTTTCAACTGCACCTATGGCATTTCTTCAGGGTTTTCTCCTGTCCTTGTTTTCTCTGCTCTGTGCTTACCAACAAGTGGGTATCCTGGTTTAGTTAATGGCGACAATGTGGGTTGAGGTGGAGAAAGTGTGGTGTGACTCTTTCACGTGTTGTGTTTGGGCAGCGGATTTAGCTGCTGTTTTGCTGTTAGGAATTCTGCTCCTTTAGAGATTGTTTCACCTCAGTTTGGTGGGGGGTTCTCGTGCTTCTTAACACCTTATGATAACACACATCAGCTCCTCTTAATGTGTTAATTTTCCCATTGAAACAGTCTTCCTTATGTCAGTCATCCTTCTTCCAATCCATTATTTCTGCAGTGTGGAATAGACTTTCCTTTATTCCTTATGGGATAAGTGACAGTTGTAAGGATGGCTTCATCCCCTGTTTTCAGATGAGGGTTTCAAAAGCCAGTTTCCAGTTGTGCAATGAGAGGTGAGCCCTCTCTCTTAGCCTGAGCTTTGTTTCAGCTGCTGAAACCAAGGGTGTTTGTAATTGCTGTGGGGAAGGGTAGGAGGAGACTCAGTAGCTTTCAAGTGGGTGGTAGCAATGAGGAAGGTGAGTAGGCTGGAACAACTGCACTCTTTCCACCTTAAAGCTTTTTTCTAAGTTGTTGTCTTGGAATTCCTTCTGCATGTCATGGCGCCTCTGACTGCATCTTGTGAACAGCTCTCCTCAGGGGGAATCTGTGCCATTTCTTAAAAAACGGTGGGTTTAAAACAAACAAACAAAAAACCCCCTATAATTCCTGATGTATTGTGATGGGAGACAGAGTTATCTGCAGGTTGGAACTTTAACTTCTCTTCCTTGTGGATAAGTGTGAGCTGGGTGGACTTTGCTGTTCCCTGAGGACGAAGGGCACAACCCTGAAGGTGTTGCAACACTGAGCTTTTTGTACCAGCTTCAAACACAGTCATGGGACAGCACCAAAACCACCAAACCTCTCTGGTTTTGGTGCTGCTTGGACCAGAGGGAGCCAGGAGATGTTATTAGTGGAGCAAGCAGTTGTTCAGGGTATTTCAGGCTTATTAAAAGAATATTTTTCTTTCTCCCAGGGCTCAGAATTGGCCTCTGTGAGCCTTGTCTGGGCAGTGTGTCCTCACTGGATGGCCAAGTGTGAAATCTGAATTGGCTCCATTTAGAGACTGTTCCTGTGAAAAGCAGAATTTGTTATCTCAGGAGCTGTTTTCAGCCACTCTGGGCTTTGTCAGGTCCTTGTGTTCATCCCTTTTCATCTGTGCTGTGCCTCTGCATATCCTCTTATCCCTGGATCTCACCTTTTCATCTATTTATTGCACAGCATCTCTACTGCTTTATTATAGCACCTGATTCTACTGCTGGATGTAATCAAAATTCATGTTTCACCAGGAAAAAAAATACACCAAAAAGATCAGATTAATATATGTGCCTTTATTGGCAGGGACAGAACTTTCTGGTAACTCAAAAGAAATTACATGGCATCCCTGAAGCTGATGTTACAACAGTCTTTCCTAAAAAGTATCCCAAAGTCTTTTTAGAAAAAAAAGGGAATTTTAACTCTAAATTCTAAGATGATTTATTTGGGTAAGAATTGGAAAATAGGTCTGGTGTACAGAGGCATAACCCACAAAATGGAAACCTATGGTCTTTAACTGAATTACTTCTCCTTTGAGGAATTAAACTATTTTAGTTAGGAAAACATTTTTAGTATGGGAATAAACGCACGCATATCAAAATAACCCATTATAGCTAAATCTGTGGAGATTTGGACCATCTCTCAGATGTGGCCTCATTTATTTTAATTGAATGCTTCCCAGGAGTGCTGAAGGACTGGAAGACTCATCGAGCAGTCACTTTTTCTATTTTCTGTCGCCTTCAGGAAAGTCATTAACCTCCAAGTGAGGGGCTGTGTCACTCCAGTGTCACATGAACCGTGTTCTCTTGCTCTGCAGGGGCAGCAGCTTTGCAGGAGGAGTCGCTTTGGGCTCGAGTGCTGCAGAGCTGAGGACGTGGTTGGGCTCTTCCACTGCCTTCAGATCCTGGAGAAGTGGTGGAGAGGGAGTAACTGTGAGGAGCTGGAAGGGGTATGTAATGTTTCACTTCCAAACTGATCCCATCCTTCACCTGAATGTGTTCCTGTGCCAGGCAGTCTTTGGCTTTCCAGGGAAAGTGCTTTCCAAGCTGTTTCTTTGCCAGGGAATTGTTAACTTATTCTCTCCCTAGAGCATTTGAAGACTGAAAATCAAACCACCCCCCCTCACAGATGTGCAGCACTGTCTAGATTAGTGCAATTCTTCACCCACCTGGAAATGCTGGATTTTAATCCTTTTTTCCTCCTTATTGTAACTGAAGAACAGGGTTGTAGAAAAACAAGAAGAAATATCAGAAAAGTTGAGGAGAAAGAAGCGGCAAGATTGGAACATCTGGCTTTAAATGCAAGAAATAATTGGAAATGATGTGCTGCTGAGCTGGCTGGGGGAAACAACAAAATGCTCTAACTCTGGTTCTGGGAGCTGTGTGAGCAGGAGCTGGTGGAGATGAGAGTCAGGGCTCTTTCAGTAAGAAGTGGTAAGAATTAGTGATTCAAAGAATGTCTGGGAGAGCAATGAGATCATGAAAACAGCTTCCTTGTTGGTCCAGCACACTGGAAAGGAGTCCTCCAAAAATCCTTAGTGCAGAACATGAGTCCACATTCTGCTCCTCCAAGTGAGAGTGCAGACAGCCAACTGCCTTGTCCAAAACTGGCTCCTTTTGCATAAGTGCACCCAACACTTGGGTGCTTCCACAGCCTCCTCAGGGCTTCAGAGAAGAGACTTTTGTCCTTTTCTCTGATTACAGAGAGCACATCCTGCTGTGCCCGATTTTGTTGTGTTCTCATGCCCTGATTGCTTGTTTTGCTTTGCCTCACTTATGCTGTGAAGTGCCAGTCACAGTTACCATAAACCCTTTTTGTTGACCAATTTGCATTTTTGACTAGCAATAATTGTCTTTTTATACTTCATGTTTTGGGTTGCACTAAAGCTCAATGGTGTATTGTGAGCTCTTTGTTCAGCCCTACAAAGCAGTTCTTGTGTGAGCTCAGCTCTGACAAATAATCTAAGCCACCCTGATACAAAAACTGGCCACAATTGTTTTCCTCGCTCTTTTAAATAGTTTATTTTTATGTTTGCTGCTAAGTACTCCATGTAGCAGGCAAATGTCTTTTTAGAGATGGGCTCTGTGTCTTTCCCAGCATCTGTCAGAAGTGAAGTTCTGTTTAGCAGATGGAATTTAATTTCCTGTGGTGAGCTCTCATGGATTGGGTGTAGACTTGAGAATATGGAGTGAGTTAATGAAGGGTAACTCCATTTTGGGTCAGACTCTCACTCCAATTAATCCCTGTGGGGAGGCATCAGTGCAGGACTAGTGGTTCTAATGGGCATCAAACAACACAGCAGATCAGGGGTGCTGAGCTGAGGGGATGTGCATCCTCCAGTCCCTCTGTAAGATGCTTTAAGTATAATTAGACTTGGGTAAACCAGGGAGGTTCTTTTCTGGAGCCAGGAAGGGTTTGCAGCCTGTTCAGCCCTGCCATGTGATAGGTATCCCATCTCTAAGTCACCTGTGTTTTTAAACAGGAATTTTCAGAGCTTTCCTGCAGAATGGTTGAACTTTAAGACCTTCTTGACAAATATTTGTCCTCCAGAAGTGTGGAAGGGGATTATTTATCTGCCTCAGTGCAAACGTTGACTTGTGTACTTGAGGTGGTGTTATGCAAAGCTAATCCTGGATTAGTGCCTTTCCAAGCAGGCAGGGTAAAAGTGGCTCTGCCACTTGAGCTCCTGAAAAAAAAAAAATTAAAAAAAAGCTGTCATGCCTTGGGAACAACACACCTGAGACCCCCAGAGATGCAGGAGTTTTATGGACTGCACTGGAATTCAGTGTTGTGCACAGCCTGGGCTTTAGCATCAAACATAGAGAGCAGTTGGCATTGCACTAAATGAACTTCCTTGAGGTGTAATTAACCTGAGAGCAGAGACCAAACCAGTCCAGACTTTAATTTTGAAGGCTAGATTTGCACACGTGAAAAAAGATGGATTTCAAAATGAGGAACGTGTGGCTTCCACTGAAATTTGTGGCTTTTTTTTTTTTCCTAATCTTTGCTATATTTAAGTCAACAAAATGTGACTGAAGTTCCCTAAGCCAGAACACTTTTTTTTAGTGTTGCTGTGTGTGCTCAACAGCTCTGGATGGCTTTTGCTTCCTAAGCAGCTTTCTGTGAACATCAGGCTGGCTGTGTGTGGGTGTGTCATTTAAATATTGCCCTCTGCAATTTGAGCTCTGTGTGTGTGTAAATTCATGTGGTGTGTACATGGGTATGTGTGTATATCAACTTATATTGTAGATGTTCATAAAGATTTATTTAAATATATATATATAAATAAGCACAATTGAGTGCAGTCAGAAACAAAACACTCCACTGATGGAATTAAGGGGTGGCTGAACATTTGATCCTGGTATTGCCACAGCAACTGGCCTGTTATCCTCAGCTGAGGACTGGGGTAGCTTTAGAGTGTCAGGCTGCTCTAAACTCACCTGGGGAGAGGGAGAGGTTCACATTTCCCTGGGGTTTGAGCAGTTCCTGGGCTGCAGGTGACTGCAGAGTGATGCTGTAGAGCTCCCACTGCAGCAGCTCAGGCCTCTTGTCCTTGGCTGACTCTGGAGCCCTTTCAGCGTTTTTCAGCTTTTGCAAAGGTGTTTTGTTCATTTTTTTGGGTGGTTTGGGTATTCTGGGGTTCATGTTGCAGTGAATAAAAGCTGTAACATGCATGAGATGAGTTTCTGCTGCCTCGTTTAACCACATTTCTGGTTTTGCACATTTTGTGTCTGGGGGAGGTGTTGGAGAAAGGATTCCTTCCTGAGACCTCAGTGCTTTTGACTACTGGATTTTAACTAAAACCCTTAATAATTAGATTCTAGCTAACAATTTTATCTGTATTGCAATGCACAAGGCTTGTACCTGTTTAGAAAAACTCCTGTCTAAAACTGAGTTGTGAGACCCTGGAAATGTCAAATACAGCATCTGAAATCTTTGAACATTTTATTTAAAAATTTGACAAAATTAGTGCAGTCTGAATCCAAGGGGTGACCTCACTCCTGTTTACCAAACCTGAGTTGCTGCTTGGCTCTTAAGCTGAACATAATTCAATGGGGAAGTATTTTTTCTGTAGAACTTTAATTTCTTCCACTGGACAGTTTTATATAACCTGTCATTTTAATATTGCATCACTTTTCTTTCCAACAAAAGCAACGTATGAAAAACTGTAAATCAAGTGTGCTTACAGGGAGAAATACAATGCAAATAAAATGCTTTAGCTTTGTGGGACTCTCTTTTCCAAATAAAACTCCAGGAACTGTTTTAAGATTCAAGAGAGGGTTTTTAAAACAAGAAGTCTGACTGATTATTCTCTTTGTGTTTGATTGCATAAGAATTGTCAGCTGTTCAGGTTGGTTTTTTTGTTTTTTTTTTAAGGAAAAAAGGCAGCTCTTGCAACACTCTGGTTTGTGCTGGCTCCCACTTCTTGCATTATTTACTCTCCTGGATAAGGAAAACCACATCTGCTCTTCTGGGGTTTTGTTTTAGGGCTGATCTCTCTAGAGAGAGGCCAAAGCAGCAGAGAGTATGGACAGTGTCAGCAAAGCTTCCCTCAGAAAGCTCTTGTCCTCTGAAGAGTTTGTGCTTCAGAGATAGCAGCCTGTGCAAAGCAGGAGGTGCAGCCCTGTCTCTTGGTTACCACACTGAGGGCTGATTTTTCAGCCAGGGAGGTTTTTGACGCAGTAACAACCTGCAAATCTTTAGTGCCAGGATGAGGAGCACACCAGCCTGAGGATGGTGGTTTGTATGAAGCTCTGCTGCTCCTGGAGCCCAAACAGTGGGTTGGGTCGTGGAAGGGGTTTGTTTAATGAGCTTTTGTTCAGCTGTTAGAAGTGAGGGAGTTTTGTCATTTGAGTGAAAAATTTAGAATTCTGTAGGTGGAAATGTTTTAATCTTTGTCACTGCGGGGATTGAATCACTTTCTCCAGTTGGATGGTGTAATGCAGGATGAGTGTGAGTTGGGTTGGGAGAGCTGCTGGGTGTTTGTCTGTATCCTTTGACTGTGGAATCCTCCTAACCAGAAACACACCTTGTCCTTTCTTGGTTTTTTTCTGCTCTTAGATCCCCACACGTGACTGATCTATGAAATGGCAGAGAATGGCACAGACTGTGACCAGAGGCGCATAAGAATGAGCAAAGAGCAGCACAATGGGAACTTCACAGGTAGGTGGGAAATCACTTGGTGTTCTCAGCTGGCCTGTTTGGGGTGTAAAACAGCATAAGATTGAAAAGGAATTGATTTTGGTTTTGTGGTGAGGCCAGGCTGGATGGAGCCACCTGACTTAGTGAGTGGCACCTCTGCCTGTGCTTGGGGTGGAATGAGTTGGGTTTTAAGGCCCCTTCCAACCCAAACCATTCTGAGGTTCTATGACTTTATGCCCACCTAATGCAAAGGGCCTTGATGCCTGAATCAATCTTAGAAACCTCAGTCAGCTCTAGACCTAAAGGATTTAGTATTTCAAAGCCATGGAATAGATTCATGCTGTGTATTTCCATTCACATCTCTCTTACACTCTTTTCCCCTCCCAAAGTTCTTAATCTTTGGTTCACATACATTTAAGGCCCACAAAGCTGACCTGGGTACCAACAGGGGCTACAACAACAACCAAAAAAACCTAAAAAAAAATACTAAACTCTGTTGGCAAGTGTGTGGCTGTGGAAATCAGGCTGTACAACCCCACCCTTTGGCACTGAAAAGTTCTTGGTAATAAAAATCTGTTTTACTCTGGGACAGATCCAGTTTTTCGTCTCCCAATTTCTAGCTCTTCTGTTGCAATTCAATGTCACTGTAATTTATTGGTTTCAGTGATAAATTACCACCAAAACAGTTTTAACTACTTCCCCTCCTGCCTCTCCTCTGTTTTTCCTACTGGTATGTCTGAAGTAGCCTGAGGTCAATGTTTAGAACTCATGAAAAATAACCTGAAAACAGTTAATGAGGATTTTTGTGTCACTGAATTATCCATGCTGTGTAGTAAAGCATGGAAATTATAATCATCTTTGTCTGTTTCCTGTCAGCTTTGAATGTGCCAGTTCCATATTTAATTAAGTTTTGTAATCAAGTGATTTCTCAAGTTGTGTGCAGTCTTACACCATTGTCTTTTATGACCTTTTACTAAAAACAAGGTCATAAAAACAAGGTTGAAACATTTTTATTACACATCTTAAATGAAAAAGATTAACTGCATGTTTGTATGTATGGAACAAATTAAAGCCTTTTCCTTAAAGACTTAAATCATTCTGTAACTGTGAGGGAATGTGGCTGGTCTTCAGTGTTTGCCAGGATTTCTGTTGGTTCATCCTAAGCAACTGATTTTACAGCCAAGGAACTCAAAATTAAGTGGGCTGTGTGACTAGTGAGATCTGCAATTTCTATGTAAATATCAGCATCTGATAAGGCAAAATGTTTCAGTTACTGGAGTGAAACTGAAATAATACATCTTGGGTTACAATATGCTGGAGATCAGATTAGATTAATATTTTAAATGCAACAGCTTTTTAAAAATCTACAATTTATTAATATTATTACAATGCAAAATAGAATACATGTGTTGTGACTGTGTAGTAAGTGATGCTTAAGCAAGTTTGGTGTCTGTTTGGATACAAGCATATTTTTTCATTGTTTATTGGTATTATTTTTAAAATCTTATTCCAGAATTCCTTTTCTTTAAAAGTTTAAAAGTTATTACTGCTCATTAGCTCGACAGCCTTTGAACAAGCCATTCTCCTCCAAAAAACCAGCTCAGGTTTGGGGTTTTAATCATCTTATTGTGAGCACAAAATGACACCTTGATTAGAAAAGCCTTTTTGTGAGCAGGGCCTGGGCTGGGTGTGAGCTCCATCCCAGGCAGGGCTGTGCTCCAAAAGCAGCTCCTTTCCACTGGAGGAGTTTGGGAGAAGCTGGACAAGCTCCTGCCTGGGAGGGCAGGTGCTCTTATCCAGTTACACTGTGGCTGAGGGGGATAAAGAGCACGTGTAATTCCATCTGCTGGAAGTGGGAGGCTGGGAATAGCTCTGCTGGGAAAGGAGCAGCTCAGAAGTTCAGAGGGAAATGTCCCTGCAGCAGGTGCTGAGGTCACATTTGACCTGGGGTGGTGGCTGCTTTAGGGCAGTGCCCTGAAGAAGGGAAGTGCCAGGCCTGAGGCACCCCAGGCACTCAGGGAAGAACAAAGCATTGCATTCCCTGGATGTCAACTCATTCCTGAGCCACTGGCAGCAAATACTTTGGGATCAGGAGGAAAGATGACTGAGAGCTCACATTAACTTCCTAACAAATTAAAAAAAGAAAAAAATCAGCGTATTTTTCAATGTATTTTTGGGTAGGCTAGCACCTGACCTGCAAGCCTGTGCTTTTACATATATTTTTTTCTGCTTTTCATTTGCAGATTCCTCAATGCTGAGTGAGAGGAAGCGAAGGGAGCGAGAGGAGAGGTTGAATATTGTACTGTGGAAAAAACCGCTTGTTACCTTGCAGTTTTTTTGCCTGGAAACTCTAATAAACTTGAAGGAATGGACCATAAAGTAAAGATCATTTCTTTAACTTCTACTAAGCGTTCTGGGCAAACCCATGCTCTGATTCAGTAGGTCATTCTGACATCTCCCTTTCCCTGATGATTCACAACTTGAAAACTGTTTTTTTTCAGAGAACATGTGTATTTTTGTCCTTTAAAGGTGGCTGCTGGAACATCCCACACTTGCAGCCATGCTCTCAGACCTTCTGCCTAAATTACATGAGTGCAGCAAGGTGCTTGGGGGAGAAAATGGCAAACTGCCTTTCTGAAGAGTTGAATATTCCAGTTTGAAAGAGTGGGACAGTGTTTAGGGATCCTTGAGGCAAAGGGATATTGTGCTTATGGCTGCAGTGTTAAACACTGACCTACTAATGCAGGTGTTTGTGTCACTGAGTAATCTTCAAATAGCCCAGCCAGGGCAGAGATCAGGGTTCTGTGGAGCTTGCAGTGATGTTTATGATGCTGTGAAGAGGACTTTGCTTTTCTGTGGGCCCTTTTACAGCAGGAAATGATTTATTAAAGCACTTTCCCTGAGTGGTATTTTCACACTGGATAAAACCAGCTTTTATTCCAGTGAGAGGATTTGTGAGGAGCAGTCCTGCCATTCCCTGCTAGTGCTGAAATGCAGACTCAGTTCTTCAGGCACAAGGCCCAAGGGTTCAGGCTGCCAAAACACGAGTACAGTTTGCAATGAAAATGCCAAGAGTAGCAGCCATCCAGTGCTTGTGTTGGTAACTGGGCTCTGTTGTGCTTGGGACTGAGTTTTACAAAGCTTTTCTCAGTCAGGAGACAGGATGTAATGTCACCTTGGGTGACTCCAGCTGTTGGCTGCTCCTGTGCAGGCTGACTGAGCCTGGTGCTCAGGGTTGTGCTCAGTCCCACTCTGGGCTAGGCTGGAGGTGCTGGCAGTTCACATTTACTGACAGAAACTTCTGCTTTCCATGTTCTTTTGAAATTAATTGTGTGAAAAATATCAGGTTTATGTAGTGTAGTCTTAATTCCTTTTTATACCCTACACCCCCCCAAAAAATCAACCCTCCCCAAGCCTATTTATTTTATTATTTGCATTCTTTCAACTACCATTAGGAATTGCCTCTGAGAACTGTTTTACTGGGTCTGACATCTGTAATTTCTGACAATCTGCAAGCATTTATTTAAACTAAGCAGAAATAACATTTGAGGATTTATTTTAAGACCTCAAATCTTGTTTGGCTTCCTAGACATCCAGTTCTGTTACAGATAGCACTTGCCTCCTCTGCTGAGCAGCACATTCAGTTGTCTGCCAGTCCCCTGACAGAATATTTACAGAAAATAACCCTGACTATTATAAGCTATTGAGACCTCAGATTGACTCTTAATGATCTCCTGTGTTCTGTTGCATAAATTGTGTTTTGATTGACAATAATTTGAGAGTTCAATTGTCATACTAATGTA
>VXBB01022937.1:0-27821 GCA_013399915.1 Illadopsis cleaveri
TACTACAACCCAGGACACTCCTCTGGGCAGCTGGGTTGTTTAGCCTCTCAGAGGAACTTTTTGACCTCTCCTGGCAATAATTACCAACTTTCTCAAAACTTTGCAGATGAGAATTCTGTTTTCTCACTTTTCAGTCAACAAATTCCTCTTTTACACCATGTCTAAACTGTTCAGAAGTGAGTGAAAAATAAAATAAATGTGGAAAGTGATAAGCAAATCATCCAAGGAGCAAAGCACAGGCACAAATCAACAGAAATCTGAATCCAGTTTGGCATGTTTGCTGCTTTCTTGCACAAGCAGGACAATCTTCTCCCTGCTGCTCTGGCAGAAAGGAGCCTTGAAGATTATCCACCAGCAATCTTATAGACTTTGTTGTTCAGACAATTTTTTGCAGTCTAGAAACACACAGAGAGATTGTGGTTGCAATACTCCCCTAGACGCCTATGCGTACCGAGAGGCCCAGAGCTACCACTGTCTCCAGCTGTAACAGAGTAGCTTATTGCCTGAGGAGCCAAGGTTTATGTAGAGCAGGCTCAGCTGCTCCCCATGGTAAAATTTCAGTACTATAGGGCTGTCTGTAGTATTTGCTTTAGGAAAATAAACATTTAGCTTTGAAGGATTACATGATAGGTACAGACAGGTATTATTTGCATGGTCATGAATTTTTCCAAGTACTCTTCAGAAAACAAAACCAAACTCCCCAGAACTGGCCACAGAACCAGCAACTGTATTTTAGCATAAAAGCATCATTATAGTGAGGTAGAATAAGACAGCAGGGCAGCGATGTACAGCAGCTCACCAGGACATGTCACTTGCAGCCCCAGGAGTTTACAAGCACATGACAACACATCATATGAACCCATTTGCACCTTTACTCAGTAAAGTAGAGGCCAAGCACCTCTAGCAAAGCAGAAATTATTTTAACAAGGGTTGCAAGTTCATTTGCATTTTGGTATTGTTTTTATTCATTTTAATTTCTCTTCCTCTTTGAGCAGCAGTGTTTAAATTCAGCTTTTAAAATAAAATAATCACATCATCATAGAGAAAAATATACAATTGTATAATTAAAGTTGATAGACAATATTTTTTAAAAAGTTGTTCGGAACGTGATTCTCACCAAAGTTGGCATCAAGCTAGTTTCAGCAAGTAGCCAATTTTTAAATTTAAAAAAAATCAAAATCTAAAATAAGACATGGACCAAAAGAGGGGCATAAGCAAGATAAAAATATATGGAAAAAATATGCAAGACTGCATGCAAAAAAATTGTTTTAAAAGTGATGTTACAATTTCAAAACTAACAACATGAGAAGGAAAGAAAGAGTTAAAATATTTTCTGAATCTTAAATGCTAAATAATGGTGCAAACAAATGAAACCATATGTCAGCATTTCCTCAGTCCTGCCCTTTTACATACAATTTGAAAATCTCACTCTTGCAACTTGTATGAAGAGAAAAACCCCAAATGGCTACAGGATCTTCAGCATTACAAGTGTTTGCTGTGTGAAACTTCGGTGAAGGATCGTGAAGTCGGCAACAGCATTTTTCTTTTTTTTTTTTTAACCTGGAACTCCTTATTAAGTACTTGATTTCTGAATACAAAAATCAGTGGGCAGTCTCTAAAGTGGGCAATGCAAATGTGTGTAAAGTGGTGCTCACACAACTTTGAAGCAACCTGTAGATGAGAGTGGGGGATACCCTCAGTTTACATTCCACCCTTTCCTATCTGATGCCTGCCTTGTGGCATTAAAACAATCCCATGGAAGTCATTAGTGGATTTGTACAAACCCTTTTCTTCGCTTAGCCTTCAGAAAATATTGCTTTCAAGCACACTGTCAGATCCAGAAAAACCACATCTAGGGATGACTTAGAATTTTCAAAAGAAATTACAAATCAAGGAAAATAGTTGCCAAACAATGGTTTGCCACACTCCATCAGATCAAGAGTTCAGTCTGTCATCTTTCACAGCATCATAGAATAGATTCAGTTGGAAAATACCTTCAAGATCTTTGAGTACAGCTGTTCCCAAGGTAACTGCCACTATGTGATATTCAGACACCAAAAGCAGGAAAAAAAGTCTAGTCATGCCCCATGTCTGCATGTCCTTCAGCACAGGCCAAGTCACAGCATCTGCTCAAAATCACAGAACAGGACACAACAGATCCAGCTTTCAAATATAAATTGACCCTTAAAAATCTAGGGAATTTTAACATGCAGAACTACATATCCCAAAGCTACCTATGAAGTAGGTTTGACTTTCCTTTTACATTACTTTAAAACAGCTGTCTATCAGTTTTCTTATTTCTTCCTGCCTTGACAATGCCACATATCCAAGTGTATTGGTTTTTCATGGCTTGTTTTTTTGGTAGTGGGGGGGCAGGGCACAGGGGTGGTTTCTGTGAGAAATTACTAGAAGCTTCCACCATGTCTAGCAGAGCTATTCTCTGACAGCTCCAAACATGGACATGCTGCTGGCCAAGGCTGAGCCAATTAGAGATGGTGGTAACGCCTCTGTGATAACAGATTTAAGAAGAAAAAGAAAAACAGGTTTGTCACACAGCTGAAATTTTCCAGTCAGAGAAGACTGCAGTGAGAATATGTGAGACAACAACATTGAGACACCAAACTCAGTGGAGAAAGAGGGGGAGGAGGTGGCCCAGGTGCCGGAGCAAGATTCCTCTGCAGGCTGTGGTGAAGACCGTAGTGAAGCAGCTGTGCCCCTGCAGCCCATGGAGATCCACAGGGAAACAGAGATCCACCCACAGCCCATGGAGGAGGTGCCCATGCTGGAGCAGGGGGATGCCTGAGGGGAGGCTGTGATCCAGTGAAGGACCCATGAAGACAGGGCCCTGCTTCCAGGCTGGATTGTTGCCTTCAGTTTTCTTGCTTTTGAGTGTTTGAAATCTTGCAGTGCAGATTTCCACGCAGCTTCAAGAAAACAATGTATATTTTTAGAATGTTTACATTTTTCTCCTCTGGGAGGAGAATTGTGATTGATGGTGATGTTCACCAACCAGGTCAAAGAGGTGGCAATCTGTGTAACCAATCTCTTGGCCTCTGTACAAATGTATATAAAAATGGAGTCAGATTTTTAAAATAAAGAGATAAAGAAGCTTTCCCTTGATCTGCTGCTGCCTGCCTCATTCTTTGTGTCTCCGTGCCACACTGGAGCAGCCTGACCTCGGAGGACTGCACCCTGCGGAAGAGTGACCCATGCCACAGCAATTTTGGGAGGACTGTTACCAATGGATGGGACTCAAGTCTCAGCAAGTCGCAGGGAACTGTTGCTCATGAGATGGAGCCACATCAAAGTTCAGAGAGAACTGTCTCCCATGGGAGGGATCCCACGGTGCAGCAGGGAAATGACTTCGGTCTCTGAGCAGTGGGAGAAGCTACAGGTGAGGGACGCACCATAACCCCCATTCCCTCTTCTACCACTGGGGTAGGAAGTACAGCTGGGAAGGAGAGAGGGATGGGGGGAAGGTTTTTTTAGGAGCTGGTTTTGCTTCTCATTATCCTGCTCTGATTTTGCTAGCAATCAATTTACTTTATATCTCTAAATTGAGACTGTTTTCCCCTTGATGGTATTTAGTGAGTGATCTCTCCCAGTCATTATCTCAACTCATGAACCCTTTATTTTATTTTCTCCCCTCTGTCCAGCTGCAGAGGGGAGTGAGCAAGTGGCTTTTGTGAGTGCCTGACATCTGCCCAGGGTCAAACCACAACACCCTGTTAGCCCAATAAAGATATGGTTGATGCTAGGGGCATACAAGAGGGCCAAGGGATATGGCACACACCTTGGCTCAAGGGCTTCAGCATTTAGCTGACTGGGAGCTATCACTGTTTCCTCAAAAACCAGCTACCAACACAGGCTCTTTTGTCAAGTCAAACAACACATCATCTGGGGCACTGCAGCATCAGCTGGCCTCTGTGTGTGCGGCACTGCCCATAGGCTGCAGGACCAGGGGTATATGTGGGGTGCAGGGCTCCTGCCCACAGCTCCCTGCCAGGATGGAGATCCCAGAATCACCTACCGGGGTGCTGAGCAGCTGGGAACAGTAATTACACAGTTGTCTTTAAGTAAGTTATACTGCAATTTTTTTTTCTCATGCACGTGGGAGACAGTCATCAGAGGAAGTGTATTTCTGTAAAAGGTGTGACATTTGAAAAAATAAAATTCTACCCAAAATAAAGCAGTAAGTCAAAATGCTAGCAGAGGAAGTTACTATACAGGAATGCTCTCAGAAAATAGCAGCCTGGGAAGATTTACAAGGTAAATATCAGCACTGTGGTAAAGAGTTAAAGAACTAATGGGTTGTGTATCTCCTTCACAGAAAATATACTTTCAGTAAAGCAGTAAAGATGCATATAGATATCTCCATAAATGTTTAACAACTTCACGTCAGCTTGAAGTAAGCAGGTTGAATAGAGCCGTCATTTTGAAGCAGTCTGTTTCCAGACACAGGCAACACTACCCTCTGCTGCAGGAAAAGTGCCTGGCCGCCAGCACAGCCACCAGCCCCAGGGAAGCCTCTGGAGACCATGTCCTTCTCATCCCCGGTAGCAAATCACTGCTTTCCCTGGTGAGCCACACTTGGCCCATCCCAGCGGCTGCCCTGAAGGTGCTGTGCAGGGTGCGAGGGCAACAGGGAGTTGCAGAGTCCCTATGGTTCTGGCACCTCAATGCAAAGTGCATTGACTAGCATAGCTTAAAGTCTGTCTGTACTGAATAACATTCAGGCTTTTGCTCTTGTTTCTATTAACTTATAATTTATGCTATGTACTAATGGTTTCAAAATGAGGTTCAGTCTTTTATTACCCTTTTCTCGTGCCTTGTTCTGTGCTCCATTCAAGTTCCAAAGTGATCTGAACCAAATATTCACTCCCTAGAAAGTTAAATAAGAAATATAGTTGATCTATTGCAATCAACAGCCTAAAACCCAAGTCTAAGGTCAGCCTGTGCCCTACAGAGCATAGGCCAGAACTGCTGAATCATAGCCTCTTCCAGGGTACCTCAGCTTATGCTGAAGGGCCTGTCCTACCCCCTCTTCACTCAGGCAGACTCTTTCTACCAGGATGGCTTACAGCAAACAGACAGCAGAGCGCACTGTCTTCTGCCTTCTGAACATCTAGGAATTTCTGACTCCCAGGCTGGGGACATGCAAGAGGGACTAGCTGCAGCAGTGTATGTATGTGCTCATGGGGTAAGCAAGGAGAAATTCAAATAAAAAGAGCAGTTATACTCCCAGTACCTGGGGCTTCTCTGTTAGGAGATGTCACGTTATCTAACAGTCTGTTTCTCTGGCAGCTCTTGCACTTGAAGGCATGTGAAACCACACATCTTTACATGGGTCAGGGCAAAAGCAGATGACACCAAATCTTTCTGAGAGTGAAGAAGATGGAGAAAACACATTCAGCCTAGCAATCCTTTCACAAAAAAATCACATTTACTCATCTACTAATCTTCTGAAACCCTGTTCATACAGAAGTATCCATCACTGCTCTGCTTTCAAACTGCTACAAATGCCAACGACTGTTTTACATGCAGCTCAGTCCAACTGCGGCATGTCCCTTTCTTTATGTCCCTTTTTGTCACAATCCCAGGCCACAGCATTGAGTCTCTTATGTTCAGTGCAGACTAGAAAGCCTTAGACTACAAAAGTTACCCAAATATTTAAAGCAGGAATAAGCCATGAAAGTAACCTATTGAGACAGGAAATTGAGCACAGGGAAGGTATTTCACTGGGTAATACACAGCTAAGCTGGGAAAATCCTTCCCACAGCTGTTGCAGGTAATAAATACACACTGAATCAAAAAGTGACCAGAAAATTCTCTTAGAAAAAAAAAGCAGTGCATGAAGTCCTATTAAATTCTTACTTCTAGAATTCAATAAATTTCTAGATTAATGATCTCTAGAGATTAGGAGTTTGTTGAAAGAAGTACCTGGATATGATTTTCATGCTCTAACAGCTTTTCTATGGCACCTGATATCCACATTACCTAAAACAGGCTACTGAGTCTAAAGGACATCTGAGCTAACCCAGTAGGGCAGTACTTGTGGCCAAGAAACAACATTTTAGGGACTGCACAGTTAAAACTAACTGAAGAAAATTACCCAACTGCAAAGCCTCTGCAAAAACAGGCAAGATTTTCTGTAAGTCCCAGCCTCAAGTTTATCTATAAAGAACAGTTAGTAAATGACATTTGAATTGCTGTAGGTATTATGCATCACACCCCCTTCTTCCTAATGCTGCTGGTCTTTAGTCAAAATTGAAGCACCCTTTGTTGAATTCAGTTCATTTTATTTGGAAATGGAAGTAAAAGAAGGAGAATTATGGGTATTTGAATCCTGAGAAAGAGTATCAGCAGCTCTAGGATTTAAGGCCCTGTAGAAAATACAACTCACTTTACACTGTTATAAATGCATATCAAATGGTTGGCTTTTCACAAATATTAAAATTAATACTATATGTATAATGTAGAAAGTTTTACTGTATTTTCTTTTATTACTAATAGTCTAAGATATGTGATGAATGTATATTTTCTTTTCGAATTGCAAAACTTTTCGTAACACTTAAAACCAGTCAAACCAGTTGACCAAAACTGAATCAAACCCTCACCAGAAGATAAAAGGATTTTGTCTAATAAAAGGTTAATTTGGTACAATGGGGCAAGTTTCGAGGGAAGAGGGGCCAAAAAAAACAAGGGAATATCTAAACTCAAAGGAATGTTTGAAAATGCATATGTAAAAGGTTAATCCTTAAAACCAAGAAATTTGAAGGAGCGGGTGTGCTGCTGGCTGGCTTGGTGCCAGGCACCCTCAGTCGAGAAACTATTCACTTTTCTGTCTCCTAATTGTCTATTTTAATTTTTTTTTATTAAACTTATAAATTTTTCTAAGAAAGTGAATGTGATATATGATATAAAATAATTCATGCTTAAAAACTAAGGTTTCCAGAAATTGTAAAACCACAGGCAGCTAAAGGGAGAAGACTGATTTGCAATTGCAAAACACAGGCGACAGCAAGAAGGATTCAAATTTGCAATAGAAAAGAGTGGCTTCTGTCGGNGGTCTGACTCAACCCCGGTGATTGATACCCGATATGCATCTGAGATAAGACAATCAAAAAAAAAAAAGTTGTCAAGGGTGTGCATCCCAATGCCAAATTCTCGTAAATCAAATCAAGACTTCAGCCACAAGAAAAGAAATGACATGAATATGCGAATCGAGCAAAAGCGGACAGAGACTCTGCTTTAGTGGAAAAACTGTATAAAAACCGGCCCCTCAGAAGCCAAATTCGTGAACGGAGCAGGTTTGGTGCGATAGAGACCGAAGCTAAGGTTCATCTAACTCTGATCCCAGGATCGACGTTGTCCCTTTTGATTGTGGCTTTCCGAGATCGCTTTTTGTAGTGAAAAAAATTTGCTTTTGTTTATCAATTTGGCTACGTAGCTTATAANTTCGCTGCTGGACACATCTGGGCTCGATCACAGTCAAGTTACAAGTTTCCCGATATGTTTTATATAAAACATATTTTATGCTACACAAATTTTTCTACACCTACATTTATTACAGGCTCTCAGGCCAAGATATGGGGATAGGAATAATAGTTCTTTACTAGTATGTAAAACAAGGCAAACAACAACAACTACAGCATTAACAACAAAACAGAACCAGGAACCTCAAGGGGGCTTTGCTTCACAAAGCCCGGGGCAGTCTGATCTCAGGGCCCCTGCAGGACTCTGAGAGCATCAAGCTGGAATGGTGGAAAATCCCAGGCTGGTGGATGAGATATATCAGAAGCTCCGTCGCTGGTAGCTGGGACAGGAAGGATGTCCCGGCATGGCAGGGCAGTGCAGGGGTACAGCATAGCAAAAAGCCTCAAAGCAGTACCAAAGAAGTGGCGGTGGTGGGACAGGGCCGGGCCAGCTCCAGCAGGGCAGGAGGAGGTGAGCTCAGAATTCTTGGGCACATGAGCAGATGATGGTAGACTTCCCAGGACCAGACTTGGTGGTGACAGTGAACTCCTCCCACAGCCAGCAACAGCCTGGCCATCCTCTCTCTGATGCTGAGAGCAAGAGACTGTGTAGCTGCCCCAAGCCCCATCCTTTACCTGCCCCCAAACCTTGGGGTATCTTGTCCCCTCCAAGAGAAAACTCCCAGAAAAAGTGTAGCCTGGTGCTACACGCTCCTTTGGCCACTTCTTTGTTTTTCTCAAGTACCCATAAGTACTCAGTAGTTAGTTTCCTGGCAACTTATGGGAAAAAAATTCTGAAAAAAAAAACCCAAATCTAACCCCCAACACCTAAGACAGAAAACAGCTTCTTCACAGCCTGGACAACAGAATTTTTTGTCACAGGAATAGAGGATTTCCCAGGGGACAGAACAAAAGTCCCATAACTTGGGAAGACCAAAGCTCCCCTACTCTGGAACACAAACTCTGTGTGATGATTTTTATTTTTCACCCGTAACAAGAAATAGCAGTGTTTCTTTTTGTCACAACACCCACACACAGATGAGCTTGCTAAAGCTGAGATACTCAAAAACTATGGATACAGATATCAAAAACAGCTGAGGGAGATCTACTGAATTTCAGCAGGGGATTTCTGCAACTTTTTTAGCAACCTGAAGAATAATAATCTATCTGAAAGACTCTGAAGGATATCAATTAGACTTAAGCAAGAGCTCTTCAGACAGACAGTTCTAGCACCAGGAAGGAATGAGCAATTCTGCTCATAATAACCAATGCTGGAGCATGCCTCTTACAGCAATTCCCACTTCCCAGGCTGCTCTAGCCTTTTAGCAGAAAACTAAAGCCCGGAAACTCCCAGGCCAGACTGTACATGGCTCAATTGTTTCTAAAGACCCTTAAGACAACACTGCTAAGTAAATTATAAACTTACATATATCCAGCATTTAATCCATTGCCTGTAAAAGAAGGTTGATAGAATGATGTTTCTCCAGCTTTGCTCAAAGAAGGCAAATCTGAGCTCCATGCTGCTGAGCCTTAAAATGCAAAGACATGGCACACCTCAAGCACTAATACAACTCTTTAGTTTATGGGTGAGGCATAAACTTATAACACCTTCAAATTATTGCTGTATCTGACTGTGGGAGCGCTTTTTAATTCTATTATTTTTCATTCACATTTCATTATTGAAGACAGATGGGAAAGAAAAGCAATTAATGGGAGAAGATATAATAAGCAAAACCTGTGTAGATAAAGAATCACCCATGCTTACTTGATCTATTGCTGCAGGCAACTTAGATAACAGTAAAAGCAGGCAGAGTTTTCTGGGTGATATGTTCTATTGAAGCTCAAAATTTTAAAAGTCAGTCCTTGAATGTAATACATAATATTCATTATAAAAAATACACCAAAGTGCAACATGCTGTTCTCTTGTTCACCCAAACCCAGCATAAGCCAAACAAATGGTAACAAATACTCTTAAGCCTGGCTGCAAGATCTGGGACTTTTCATTAGAGGTTTACACCCAACTTTGCTGAAGATAAACTTTCTGGCCAAAGGCTCACTTTCTTTGCTTTGTACCTCAGCTTCTACATCTATGAAATAAGAGTACAAGCCAGAGCCCACTTCAGAAATAAGCCTACTGCATAAATGGTACAGACCTTACGATGGGCTTTTCTGAAGTAACACCTCAAGCATCACAGAGCTGAGATGAGAGACACTTAACTATTTCAGCTATGCCATGGCTACAATTCTGTCATGCTGTCACCCTACCTAGTCTGAACATAAGCAGAATTAAAACCCAAAGGACCACCCTGTATTCAAAACAACACTCCTCTCCAAAATTCTACTGGGCTTGCTCTTTCAGAGCTCTTTTTGGATAAGAAAGCCTGGTATAACCTTGTTACTTACTGAGCAGGAAATTCTGCAAATGCTGCTATAACAAAAAAAAAGTACAGTCAACTTATTTACTTAGGGCAGGGTAGAGTGAGGGTTTAAATATTGCTTGCTGACTGACATTGTGGAAAAGATATTTCTGCAGAATTACAAGCAGTTATCTCCACCATCACCCCCTCTCACCCTCTTATCTTGTACCAGCAGCTTTCCATAAACACTCACAAAAATTTACAGAGGCTCCTGATTATTTAAACTGCTGGGTGAAAGTACAGCACTGTTAGGACAGCCTGGTGAGGGTTAGGGCTTTGGCAGACTGTGTATCTGGGTTTTCACAACATTTGTCACAACCTGCACTTTCACTGCATTGCAACAAGAGAGGAGAGTTCCTGCAGGACGGACTCTGCCAGCTTGCGCCGCTTTAAACCTTCTCTCTGAACTCAATCCCCAACATTTGTTTCTCTCAGGTGATACTAGTACTGTGCATACCAGAAAGAACAGCCTCCAAAAGGCTGGGGAATTAGGGCTTAGGATGGACACACCTACAATTTTAGGATGAGTGGAGCAATGTGAAATACGCGTGATAACATTGCTGAAGTTGAATTTCCCACAGCAGTGGGAGATGTGTACAAATGGGATTTTTGGAAATGCCTCTTGTTGGCTGAGCTCCCTCTGTCCCTCAACAGGACATGGAAAAGCAATTACTGGAGGATTAGAGTTTCAAAAGTTTCAGATAAACATTTCCACTCAAAGCTCCCAGAAGCTTTGTAGTTCATATCTAATTGAGCTAAAGTTGTTACTTTCTGCTGTTTCATTACAGAAAGAGGCTGAGTGTGATCCCTCTCGCTTGCATGTAACTCTGAGGTCGTGGAATGAGGGCAATGAAAAGAGAGAAGCTATTTCCTGTGCAAATCACCAGGCACTGTTCTCCACAAAAGGTTTGCCTGTCATCCCACACAGCCTTTCTTTTCCATCACTTCCCTGGTACCTTCTCATTTTAAGGAATAGAATTGTTTACTTACTAGAGACAAGCTGGAACCTAAATGCTAAGCTATCCTTCTCTTTATGCTGCACAGGAGCAGTGAGCTTGGTACTGAGTTTCCCGGGGATAACAGTGTCAAAAGTCAAAATGCAAGAAATTCTTTTGGATTTTGTCATAAAGGCATAGATACAGCTTCACAGTCCTCTGTAGTCCATTGATCAACAAAAATACATGGTCAAGCACTGCAAGTTTTTGAATGAGGTTCTTCAAATAAAAAAAAATTACTATGCAAATATCAACACTGTGGATTTCTCTTCAGATGAAGAAGGAATTATTTCAATGGCTTTAACAATAATCAAAAAAGCATTAGCTTTATGTCTTTTTAGAGGAAATTAGAGCAAGAACAGTAGCACATCGGAAAATCTGCTAATTCTGCACACTACATTGTGTTCATACGTTTTGAAGCAGCACAGTCCATTGGAAGTCTGAGAGCCAAAATATATAAGGAACCAAAAGGATCCTGGAATCAGCAGCATGCCTGTGGCAGCAAGAAGACCTGTATTAAGGCTGACCCTACCCAGCTATGCCACTATTGTGTGACACGAGTGTTATGGCATCAGTACTTACTGATGGTACAATGGACAGCCCAGTACAGTTGTTAGACTGTTTCCTGGTTGAATTAAATTTTGATCACATACAAATAGGACCTATGCAACATCCAAACCCATACCATCAGTTATGGTGAAATATATTTTTGTTCATGTCTGATCACTCCTTTCCTATGAGGGCATTTTGCTAGTTCACTAAGGTAACACTAACACAGGTGCTGCAACGTGGCCATATGGTCTGAACATAAAAATATTTATTAAATCTGTGACTACTATTAGTAAATTTGCTTCATTAAGGTATGTTACTACCAAACAACAAATACAGAACAGAAGCAAAGAGTGCCTGGACAAATAAATACTCAACATCCGCATATAGCCTCCATAATCATTTTAAATGACCCATTAAGTATTCACAAGCATCCATTTCTGGGAATGAAGTTCACACAAACAAATTCTTAACACTAGAATTTCTCACCCCACAGTACTACAGAGATCTTTTCTATGCACAAATATGGGAAACAAATTATTTTAATGAAATGTTCCATCATGAAAATGCAAGCAGAAATTATACTTTGATTGCCATAAATGCTGTCAATTATTTATTTTCTGTGCAGTGGTTACAAAGTCATCTGCTATCTTTTAAAAGCATCACACAGACAACATGAAACATTTATTAAAAGGGGCTGCATACTGCAGAAAGCTTGATTTAAACAGTTTTTATTGGTCTTCTTGTAGAAACAAAAACTGGCAGTTTGACAGTCAGCACATTTTGTGGAAACTTAACCTCATTCAGAGCCACTGAGCACAACTTTTTTAGTCCAGCAATATAACAAGTATGTATCTTGGCACAGCACAGACTGTATTCACATTGGAGAAGAAGATCATGTATAAATACGAACGTGACTATGCCCAGAAGTAACAGAAAACTTCCAAAAGCCAAACTACAGATTCAGAGAGAAGACAGGGCAAAATTCCCATCTCACAGACAAGTTTTTAGCACATTCAGATTTCACCTAAACCAGAAGAGTATAATTTTTAATTTTTTCTACTCACATTTCATTATTCTCTGTGTTCCACTTACAACTCTTGCCATAAATTTGCATATTACTATGGACTAAACTAACTGGCCTAAAATCGATTATTTGCAGTGCTGCAAATGCATATTTCCTGCTGATTTTCCTGCATCATGGTGCATAATTTTTTAATTTTTCTTTGGGAGCTTACAAAATTTATTTAACCCTTTGGATTCGCAGATCACAAGACCAGAATTTATTACTTTAAGTCACTTATCCAAATAGCAGTATCACACAGGAGACTTCATGTTTATACAAAGGACTTTTCTAGTATTTCTAATACTTCCGCTTTTCTAGTATTTCTACTATGGAACAGATTAAGAGGCCCCAAATCACTCGTTTGGTTGAGGATAGGTATAGTAAAGCACTCTCATGCCTATTATTTTATCAACATACAAAAATAAAACATAAAAAACTATATGTGCAAGACCAAATGGAAATACAGAAACACTGATTGTGCTCAACAGCGAAAAAAAAAAGTAATGGCCTCAATTTGGAGGAAATATCCTCTCTCATGGCCTTATCTCTTATTTTCTATTTACAGAGTAAACAACAACAGGAATAAGAATATGAGCAACTCTACCAATTTAGGCCAAAAAAAATGTGGCAATGGACAGAAGGAACTTAATTTTTTTTTTAAGAGTTATGTACTGGTTGAGAGACATAGTATACAACACCCAAAAAGGCACCAAATAAACAACCCTAACTTTTGGCAGGAGCCAGTGCACTGAGGCAGCCATGGCCTGGACAGTATAGCCCAGCTCCACTGGAGTGTGCTCTTGCTTTGCAATAGGAACATCAGCGCTTGGCTACAGGAGTGTGGAGCCACTAGCAGGGCTTGCTATCGGCAACAAAAAGGCAGCTATGCTGATGCTGACACCTCAAGAGTCAGAAATAGTTAGCAACTCATGGAGAGAGTTACAGAGAATGAGAATGGGGTTGTCAATAGGGTCTTGACTTCTCAGTGAAACAGACCTCATAGCTTGACCCTGAAAAAAGGACAAGCTGAATTTTTATTGCATAGTCTGGGGTCCTCCTGTTGTGACATCATCTTCTGCTGTGTCTCTTGTCACCTGACTGTCTCTTGCCACAGATATTCCTGTGCCCTTTGTAATGCAAGGGATTAGTACCAGTTCATAGCCTCTTGAGTCCAGCATTGGAAGATTGAGACCACTGTCTCAAGAAATCCACTGACTAAATAAAAGGGAAAGATTGAACATGTGAACTAATTAGATAAGAAGCAAGAGAATCATCAACCCAAAGAAGTAGAGTACTAATTAATAAGAGAATTAGGTAACTTGTGGCCTACGAATTGGGATTTGTTTGCTAAAATCTGTATGTAGTGTAAAGTTTTCAGAATTGATGTGCTTGATTTGTGGAAAGGTTTACCTTGCACCCTCTGCACGTAATAAACATTTCCTTCCTGAACTAGGCCCCATGTCTCTGTTTAGAGAGCCCCTAAATCAGCAACAATGACACCTGTTCTGCTCACCTCAAAACAAGCTTCCCCATGGCCTCATCCTGGGCAGATTCCCTTGCTCTGGACTCTGTAGCCTTGAGGCTAACAGAGCTGGTGAATGCTGGGACATCGTCACCAGCGCAGACTTTGCCTGTTGCTCGCGTACTCAATACTCAACACACAGAATTTCAGAATATGCTGAGTTGGAAAACACCCACAAAGATCATTGAGTTCAACTTCTGACCCTGCATAGAACCATCCCCAAGAGTCACATCCTACGCCTGAGAGTATTGTCCAAACATTTCTTGAATTCTGTCAGGTCTGAGGCTGTGACCACTGCCCTGAAAAGCCTGTTCCAGTGCCCAGCAACCTAATGGGTGAAAAGCCCTTTCCTATATCCAGACCAAACCTCCCCTGACACAGCTCCAGGCCATTCCCTCAGGTCCTGTCACTGGTCACCACAGAAGATTAGTGTCTGCCTCTCCACTTCCCCTCACAAGGAAGTTGTAACTGTGATGAGTCTCCCCTCAGTCTCCTCTTCTCCAGATGAACAGACCAAATGCCTTCAACTGCTCCTCATAGGGCTTCCCCTCAAGGCCCTTCCCCATCCTTATTGCCCTCCTTTGGACACTCTCTAATTGCTTAATATCTTTTTTATATTGTGGTTACCAAACCTGTACACAATACTTGAGGTGAGGCTGACCCAGTGCAGAGCAGAGTAGGACAATCTCCTCCGTGGCCTGGCTGGCGATGCTGGGCCTGATGCTCCCCTGGGCATGGACGTCCCTCCTGGCTCCCAGGGCACTGCTGACTTATGTTCAACTTGCCACTGACCAGGGCCCTTTCCACAGCACTGTTTTCCAGCATCTCATTCCCCAGTCAGTCCGCAGATCCAGGGTTGCCCCATCCCATGTGCAGGATCTGGCACTTGCCCTTGTTGAACTTTATACAGTTGGTGATGGCCCAGCCCTCTGATTTGTCAAGGTCTCTCTGCAGGGCCTACCTGGCACTGATGGAGTCAACAGCTCCTCCCAGTTTTGTATCATCTGTGAGTTTGCTCAGTATCCCTTCCAGTCCTGCATCCAAGCCATTTGATGAAGATGCTGAAGAGCACAGGGCTGAGGATGGAACCCTGCGGAACCCCATTAGTGACAGGTCTGATGTCACCCCAGTCACTGTCACCCTTTGCAGCCAACCCATGATCCAACTGCTCACCCATCCCATGACGTGTTTTTCCAGCTAAATGCTGGACATTTTCTCCAGAAGGAAACTGTGAGAGACCGTATCAAAAGCTTTACTGAAATCTAAAAAGATTACATCCCTTGATCAAGCAGGTGGGCTACTTTATCATAAAAGGAAATCAGGGTTGACGAGCAGGACTTTTGTCTCAAGAAGCTGTGCTGGCCATGACCAGTGACCAATTGTCTTTCAGGTGTTTTTCAACACCTCCCAGAATAATCTTCCGTGTAACTTTACCCAGCACTGAAGTGAGACTGATAGGCCTGTCATTTCCAGGGTCCTCCTTCTTGCCCTACTTGAAAACGGGGACGATGTTCACCAGCTTACAGTCAGCTGGGATCTCTCCAGGTTCCCAAGACTGATGAAAAATCATTGAGAGATGTTTTGCAATGACATCTGTCAGCTGTTTGAGGAGAATAGGTTAATTAAAATTGTTGGGGAAGATGAATCAGGGAAACCTTATAAATATGATTGCTTAGCAAAAGATTCTGAAAATATGAAACCTATAGTCGAAATAGAAATGAAAGCTTGCTTTGAGTTGTAGGATACCAAGTCTTAGTTACTAGATAACCTAAAAACAATAGCCTAGCCAGCTGAAGGAGAATCCCTTTTGATTGAACGATACCCTTCTGCTGGCTAAGGGATCCAAAAGTCAATGTAGCAAAAGAGAATAGTCTAAAGAGTAGTTTTTAGAGTTTAAAATATAACACAGTATGGTAATGTAGTAGTCCTTATAGGCTGTATGTAGATTCTTTAGGATTTTGTGTCTTGTACTGGTTGGTTGGTGTAAATTAGAATATTCAACACAAAAGGAGATACAATGTATTGTAACAACGACCTCGCTCTCTTACCCCTGCACTCTGACCCCTGCCACCTCTCTCTGGCTCTCTTGCTCCCTCCTCTCTTACCTCTCTTACCTCTTACCCTCTTGTTCTCTCTCTCCCTCTCTCTTTGGGACTTCCCTTCAGCCGAGGCTGGTGGCTGAAGGCAAGGCCCTTTTTACCCACGACCCTTGCAATAAAACCGTGTGCTCTCTAGAATATCTCAGGTCTGCAGAGTTCCCTCTCCCTGCCGTCCACGGATGTTCCTACAAAAATAACAGGTGAAGCCTGCAACAGAAGTCTACAATTTGATTGAGAATTGTGAAAGGTCTTCATTTTGCATCCTTCCAGAGAGGGGAAAAAAGAAAAACAAATAAAAATCAATGCTGTTGCAAACATTCAGTGTTTTAATAACTCTGCCTTCCAAGTCTCCAGTAGGATCAGTGGTCCTGATTCAATGAAGTCAGCCCTGGTTTATACCACTACAGACTTTGTGTTTAATGGTGCCTGCATCTGCACCTGTGGGCCTCTGCCCAGGGTTGCTTTGGGGATACCCTGGTTAGGATATCCCAAGGTAACAGAAATAAATTCACTCTTTGCTTTCGAGCTCCAAGTTTGTGGTTATCCTGGGTGCCTGCCTGTGTCAACTGACATAGCTCTGCACAGCAGCAGGGAGCTTAAGGAAGTACCTTTAACTAGGAATAAATCCTATCACCAACACACCTTGTTCTTTCACCTATTCATCGTATGAACTCATCACATTCCTGGCAGGCATCAGAATGAAAAGTAACCACAGTGATTAACTGGCAAAATATCTGTGATTGAGAGCATCTTCTTAATAGATTTTCAAATAAAAAGACATTTGTGTTCAAACTTCAATACATGCTGCCTGAGTAAGGACGCTAAGTAAAGCCAGGACAGAGATTGTCAAGCCTCAGATTTCCACCAGCAAATGACTACATAAAAAGAGACATTCAAAAAGACCTCTCACCATAGGGTAGGAAGATTTACTGTTTTTATAACTAGATTTCCTCTTCATTTATTTTCACTTGTTCAGGACAATCCCTGATATCAGTTCAGGCTGGGGCATGAATAGACATACAGCAGCCCTGCTGAGGAGGACTTGAGGGGGCTGGTGAATGACAAGCTGGACATGAGCTGGCAATGTGTGCTGCCACCTGGAAACCAACAGCATCCTGCCACCACTGCTGTCGGGCAAGAAGGCAGCTTCCTTGCTGACATGGTCCAATCTAAAGGCATTTCTGCTTCACAGGAGGACAGGACAAAAAGGGAGATCCAGTCTTTCCAGGAAAGGACAAACACATTCTCCCTCTTCTGTAGGCAGTGATAAAGATCACAGCCTATGTGTCAGGGAAGACACATTCAGTCTTAATTGAAAAAGTTCAAATAAAGTTGACAAGACTTCAGCCTCTTCCTTAAAATGATGCAGTAACATGCTACATGGCCACAAAACAAATTGTCTACCATCAGGTTTTACTAAACTGTATATAGTGCATACATGATGAAAACACAACCTATTGCCTTAGCCCAGAGTAGGGAACAATTTGTTTCCAAAATTAAATTTGCTAGCTAATAATGGCCGGCAGCAACTGCTGCTGCTGCTGTCATAATGATAGCACTTTCTTATTTTTATGCCCTATTCCCTGCAACAATCTAGATGCGTTGCTGTGCACTAGTGCTGTCTTAATAAAACATTAAAAAAGGCATTAAGTACAGTACCACATCAAAAGCTACTGCAACTACAAGTAGAAGTGTCTAAATGACCTGTTTAAGAGCCTGGAGCATGGTAAGAAAAGTGTGTTTCTTGCTTACCTCACCATATATTCCTTACTGAACACTTGTGTTGATGAGATGAGTAGAAGGTCCCCAATATGTAGGGATGTTATAAACGAGGCAAGGACTCAGGTGGAATAAAAAAAAAGGCACCTCGTTTATTGATGTAACCACTGAGAACGAGAGCCTGAGATAAGCCCAGGCCCCACGCGGCAAGCCAGAAGAAAAAACCAACAAGTAACAGTGCAAAAGCACTGGCTGCTCCTTAGGACACTGAGTTCTGCCGGAGAACCTTCAGGAATGTCTGACAGTCCCTTTTATACCCTCTTGCTCCCACTTGATTGGTGCACTCAGGATCCTTGCTCTGATTGGTTCTTTTTCCGGCAATTGATTTGCCTTTAATGAGGGTCATCCTGGACCAGTCATTTGGCCGGGGCGTCGAATGATTGGTCCATTGCGTCCACCATCCAGAGTTAGAGTGCTGATGCTGCTGACATGATGTTCATGGAACTATCAGTCCCTTAGAGCTACCCCACAACTTTTAACACGTAGCCCTCAGAAACATCAATCACTTACAACAATTATAACTTTTAACACGTAACTTCAGATACCTTAACAATTACAACTGTTGATACATAAACTTCAGAAACATTAACAATTACAACAGTTAACCCCTGGAAACGTTTGTTTGCTTATGATTGGGACACACACAAAATTTGAATTTTCATGCCAAGACAAATGGTGTGAGGCTGCTCTAGGCCCAAGTGCTGCTATGGGTCACGCATACCTCCTATGATCTCCATATGCAGCAGAAAGGTACAAGCCTTTCTACTGCTGTGCTGTACTCCCAGAGCAGATGATGAAGCAGCTCTTCCATACTGCTGCTGCAAACTATCATTTGGGTCTATGCACTCAGGTCTACATACAACTGAAAGAGCAGAGATATGCAGAGATAGGGGAGTAATTCTGTAATCTTCTAGGACAGAAGATCAGTTTCTATGCTGCGAACACTGACAAAGGAGATGTTACTTTAGGAAAAAGCAGATGTATCAGTTAAGCCACATGCAGAGCTCACTTTGCACTGCCCTGCATCCTCTGAGCAAGGGTAGTCCAGGTTGGTCACTGTGTAGCCAAACCAGAGCAATTAGTTGCTGCATTATTAGGCCACAGCAGATGAACATTTCTACTGATAAGCATCCTTTCCACACTCCCATGTCTATGTAACAGTCACTGAAGAATGAGTTTTTTGAGAAGAACCCACATACCCCAAGAGACCACTGATGTTAAAACACTGTTTAATACTGATGAACTTTTAAAAAAAAGACAGCACTACTCAACCTGCCCCTGACATCCCTGTGACAGCCCCTAGTGATGAGTCAGGCTCATCCACACAGGAGATTATTCAGCATTCAGTGATTTATTCAGTCTCAGCGTGAACCTATTCTGACTCAGCCAGACCAGCCTAAGAATTGGGAATGGCTCATCCACAGTTCTCAAGTCACATACCGCTCTGCAACATGAAAGGCAAGGCCTGTGCCATCACTGTTTCACACAACTAATTGCATGAATGTGCCAGATAATTTCATGCTGCCATCTGTCCAATGGGTGAGGCCAGCAAAATCTGCTTGGTCTTAGACTGACAGTCCTAAAAGACCACAGTGTTGCACTCACCTGGCAAGCCTTCCTGAGGTAAGTGGAAAGAGAATTGTACTGTTTAGCATACAAAGAGGTCACAGTGTGCTGATAATAATAATCCAGAGGTTACTGATCAGGAGCTTCACTGACTCTCTAAGCATGAAGCATTAAACTCTTTCAGCTTCTGAAAATACATTTTTTTTCCTATCCTTAGTCCAATGAGAAAGTACAGCTTCTTGTAAAGTCAGCTGTTGATAAAACAACCTTTTGAAAAGTTGTTTTAGCTGTGTGCAGATCAGAGAGTGAGAAGCTGGGATATGGGAAGTACCTTCTCAACTATAATCTTGACTCACTGCAGTTGTGATTTCCTATAAGCCCAGAGTAGATATATGGACACCAAATGCAAGTAACAGCAGAGTGAAGCCAAACATAATGTAGAAAGAGCGATTTTTAAATTTTATTTACTAGTTCAAGTCCTCTCAATAGATTAATCACTCTACAGATTAGTTAAAATAAGTAAATAAAATTAATGGTAGCTGACAAAATAAAGCCATTCTTACTTCCAAAAGCACAGCCAAAGTCTCTTTTTTATTCAAGTGTGTGCCCCACTGCCGGTGACTGCCAGTGCCCGGGAGGAGTCACACTGACAGTTTACAGAATAGCACTTATTATTAATAGAAAATTGTGATAGGTTAAGGTTTGAGATTGTCAGTGAGAGCATCTAACTGCAAAAATATTCTTGAAGGAATATACAGATAAGCTCTAATTCCAAATAAAATGTTCAGCAAGCATAAAGTATTATTCTTACCCAACAGGTATCTCTATGGGGGAGAAAACAGCTTCAGCTCCTCGACTGATCCCAGCAGTTATGATGGAGTTTTCCTTAACTTTTCCCCCATTCTCCTCTGATTTTTATATTACTTCTTTGTGTTTAGGTGGAGCTTCAATTACTTGAGTCAGACAGACACACCTTTGTTATGGATGGGTGTAAAATCCTCTTTCTTTTACAGATACAGTCAAAAAGAACACAGAGGAAATGCCCAGTGAGGGGTGATTGTACCTCAGGGGCAGAGAACTTTGGGATGGAGGGGTGCATTGATATTATTATTAGGCTTTAATGAAACAAGTTCATCTAAGGAGGGGGGTTTCACCACAGCTGCTGGCTCAGCAGTAGACTCTCTTCCCTTATCTTCCCTGATATTGGGTTTATCAGCCACAAAGTAGCATCGAGTTCCCTTCCCTGCAAAGATTCCCACAGAGCCCATGTCTCTGCTCTGCCTTACCCTACATTCCATCCCCCTCATGACATGTGTGTGGATGGGGAATCATCCAGGAATAGGTTTCAAGTCATACCAACTACATTCAACTTAGGGAGCAGCAAATATGATTTACCCTATAATTTCTGTACTAAATGATAAGATGCTAATATAACTCTTCAGTTTTCTCTAATTGTATTCCCAGTTTCATGTCCACAGGATCCCCAGTCATTTTCGCACATTTGGCTATGTCACACCCAAGAAATTTTTTTTCCTGTAAACTACTAGCTTCTCCACGAAATATAACTTCAGTTTTCTAAAACCACATTTAAGTCAAATTCAGTACAAAATTCTAGCTGGAGCACCCCACTGAGCATTAGAAGCAACCTGAAGAGACATGTTCAGAAGTTAGAGGTACCTCACCCTACCTCAGCTCTATTTTGCAGCAATACCTGCATTCACAGCAAGAAATTCTTGAGTGCCTGTCCCTGTTCTGAAAAGGACTGACTTTTTCAAAAAAATGCACATTCAGTAACTAGGAACACACAGAGAATACAGCCTCCCATCTGCCTATTTAACAAACTTTGCCTCTTGGCTTTTCAAAAAAGTATGAGAGGAGGGTTCAGGCACTCGGAAGTATCTCTTGTGGCACCTGGATCTTTCCACTCCCTAAAATGCATGCTGTCGAATCCCTGAAATATTTGGCAACCTCCCTTTCCAAATAGTTCACTTTATTGCTATCATTTACTCTATTCAAGTCCACAGTAAAGCCTCTATGATGAAACAAAGGGAGATTTCCTTTCCAGCATTATATTTGACAGATCAAATACAAAAATTACATGTTTACTCCAGTCAAAAAATTATTTTCCATTTGACAACCCTAGGTGCAACTGTGAAACTGAAAAAGCCTATTCGTAGCCCTAATCATGGCATCTCCAAAATCACTGTGGAGTTGGGACCAAAATCAGAAGCACATCCTGGAATTAGCACAGTGAGGAACAATCACAGAAATAATCTTGTTTGCCTAAATCCTGCTTCTCCATACGAGCTCAGTAATTTTGGTAACCCACAACCTTGATGCAATATCTTTTTTTCTCATTCAGGGTGATTCATGTGTTTCTGAGAAACAGTAAATAAGACACAAGGATGTTGGAAATTTGGCTTAAGCACCCTTCAGTGTTGCAGTGCATGATTAGAGTTTTTCAATTTTGTATAAGTTTCTTGTTTCTTGTAATGGTATGTTCCCTTTTTCCCCCTACCCTCCCCCACTCCTTGTCCTCGGGGTGTCTTCCTAGCCCAGGCATCCACCCACCTCCATTGTCTTTGTCAAGTACCCAAGCCCAAAGCCACCCCCTATCCCAGGAAGGTACTTAAGGGGTGACAAAGGGCCAGTCGCTCTCTTGGCATCTCAGGGCACCTCCTCTCCTGCTGTTCCTGTTCCCTCCTTGCCTGCCTCTCTTCAACCCCGGCCGTGGACCCTCAAAGAATAAACCTCTGTTAACCCCACGCCGGACTTTGCCCATTCTTCCAAGACTTCAGACCACGCTGCCAGGCTGAGATCAGAGCAACCCACCGGACAATCGTTGGTAACTGTCCCAAGAGCAGGGCTAGCCAGTAGCAGCAGCCCCAGGGACATTTACACTTCAGAAATCTTTTGAACAGACACTTCAGTTAGAAAAGATACCAGAATAAGAAGGAAAAGCTTAACTTTGCCTTTTTTCTTCATTCCACCCACTCCTTATGCTGACATTTCCCTTGTACTATTTCCTTGAGTCATTAGTTTTACAAACCACACTTACTCTTGAGGTGCAAACTATAAACTTCAAAATCGAGTAACCACTCACTTCAGGAATTAAAAGAAAAAGAAGCCAAAAGTCCAAAATCTGTTCTTGTTTTTCTCTCTGTAAAGGTGCAGATTCTATGTGATGACTGCATGGCTGCCCGCATAGACAAAGTCACAGGGCACATCTGTGGCAGGGATTCCACACAGAAGTTTCTTCAGGATTTTCCACTCTTTCCAAGGGCACACAAAATTCTGCATGTATTTTTAAGACATCAATGATATACCCTTGTCTGATCTATGTACAGATTATATCAGCACTGCAAGTAAACACGCCTGACTTGCTTAACTTTTCCTTAGCAGGCAGTCCTTGCTAGGTGCAGACACCCCATGCATTTCAGACAGCACTCTGAAATCCACACTTAATCCCAGTTCCCTTAGTCCCTAGGAAGCACAAAGAGAAAACTAAACACGGCTACTTTCCAGTTTTTAAAGAGCAGGACTGCTCATCTGGGCATTTCTTCTGCTCCCATTGCCAGGCTGTCTTCACGCTCAGAAAGAGTCCTTTTACACCAGCCACTGCAAGAAACAGAAGGAAGAACAAAGCAGCTGGCAGTAATCTTACTCCTGCACTGTTAAGGCTTTCCAAGGACCTGTATGCAGATGAATGTGTTACTTAGTGCCAGGGAAAAGGACACAGCAAATAAAATTTCTCATTGCTGTTATTACTGTTTTATTCAGATCTATCCTCCAATTGTGAAGATCAGATCAAAAACAACCACCAGGACAAGTTCAAATTCCCCTAGGAGTTTCACATCCTGCCCTGTGACTTTGAGTGCTGGGTCCACAGCTGATACTTAATAAGAATGGATAAACAAATAAATTCGTCTAGGTGCAAACAAACAAAAAAAAGCTCTCTTAGTCCAATGCAATGAATGCACTTTCTAATAGAGTGGGTAGATCTAATCTGATCTCAAATTAGATAAAACTTTGGATCAAGAGAAAAGAATTCTAAATGAAGGCCAACCAGTGTTTTGTTTTATAAACAATAGAGAACTGCTTTGTGCACAGGGTAACATCTGCCACTGCTCTCAAAACAGCAGCCAATAGAATTGATTGTGGGATATACATCCTTGCTGCTGTCCCAAGGAATGACAAGGAGATGAGACAAATCACAACAAATGACTTGCAGGTGGGAAAGGTGTGAGAACTACAGTGTGTCTCAGGAAAACTTGCCACTGCAAAATTACCTGAACTGCAGACACACAGCATCACTTGACAGCAGTGTTCCTTCCAGTCTCACTCATACAGGCCTTCTCCAGCTACTGTGCTTTGACTGTTAGAAGATGGGAACCGCCAGTACCATATTTGAATCACAGTCTATTTTTGTCTTACAGGATTTTACTAAACTTTAAAGAAAGCAATAATGATGAAAAGCCGAAAGCGTTGTGTGACCTAAAAGAACAGAGCAAAGCTAACTGATCCCTCTCTGTCTCTGCTCTCAGTTAACTAAAGTATTACCACAAAAGGAACCCTGGAACAGAATTTCCTTAGGAAACAGGTTATAAGAATCAGTATTGAGACATGATTGTTTTCAGCTCCTACTTCCCCTGATTTGCAAGGCAGCAGGATCCAACCTGCCAAACTTCACAAATTTTGCTAGTCTGAATAAAGAGCAAATGTAACATTTGGAAAAGCATAAAACACAAAGAAAGTGCTGGGTTTGCAGAACTATTTCTATATGGCATCTGCCTCTCTTTGCAAAATGTTTGACATGAAGTCTGCAGCTGAATAATATTTCAGTTTATTGCTCTATGCAAAGCCTCACATGAAGTTATTTTAAAAGAAAGCAACGATTAATTTGCCCTAATGAGGGTACAATTTGCTTTCAGCAGATTTGTTCTATTGAAAACAGCAGAAACAATTGAGCTGAACAACAAAACAAGCTGCAATTAAGAGCTGGATCTCCACTGGCCCTAGAGCAACATATGTAGCTGACAGCTAATGACAAATTAATCTACATTTCCCATATTAAATTTTAATCATAATGTAGAGCATGGAAGAGGTAGGGTATGTATTCTACCAGACTTGAACTTCTCAACTGAAAACTGATAGGAAAAAAATACTCAGAGCTACTTTTATTTCTTGACAACTCCTTATTAAGAGCCAAAACACATCTAGGAACTGCAGCAATAGCTCTGGGAGGGAATCACAAGACTTATCTCTCTGACAAACTGAGAAGTCAAAAGCATTGAAAGAGTGAACTCAGTGCTATGTGTTGAGAGGATTCAGATCAATGGACCACTGTTAGACACAAATGCTTATTCCTGAACTGTTGAACACTACTGTCATGGGGAGAAAATAAAACCCTCTAGCACTATATTTGAAATTATAGAGAATCAGGCATTACTTTATTTTCTGACCAGAATATTCCAAGGGAAATATTTCAAACACACATTTTTTTGCACGATTTTCCCCCAAACTATACAGTCAAAACCCATAGAGAGGCACTGTTTCAAAGTTCATTGGTCCATGTAACAGTGAGATAGCACAAGTGACAGTGGCAGATAAAAGGAGTAAGATGGAAGAAGACATGGTCTTGGAGCAATACCTTCCTTGTACTTCTGACTACAAACTGGGAAGAGCACAGGGCAGAAACTCTCCAAAGCCAGTTGAATGATCACCGCTCCCTTGCTGGAAAAAGGCAGTTATCCCCTTGTGCCCATCTAATAAAGAAAGAATAAACAATAATACTGTGTAGTACTTTTAAACCACAGTCTTAGGTTCACTTTGTGTTGTGAGTTTGTTTGGTTTTATGTGTTTTGTGGGTTGCGGTTTTTTGTGGTGGTGGTTAGATGTTGGGGTTTTTTTAACATTGAGGACTCCTCTACCTGGAATAACATTATTAATAACTGATTACACATACAAGATCAGACTGAGAAAGCATATATGCACTTACTGACTGAAAACCATGCCCCTTTTCTCTGAAAGCTGTATGTATCCACACACAGTTGGATGCAGCCAACAGTTAAGAATCCTCTCTAACTTCAGTTTCAATACACAGTAGTTAGAGAGTTCTCAGTAACTTCAAACAGGAATAACAGCAATTATGCTTTACTGCAGGTATGACATATCTAGGGGAGGCTCATCACAGAACAGCTAGCTTCCACTCAGGAAGTCATCAGAATTTCACAGCCACCACACTGTGAAGTTGGAACCTAAACAAACCATTTAAAATTCATGGTAAAGTATCTGTGTAAAACCATTCTGAGGACACTCTAAGCCCTCATGAAATTAGTGAGTTTACACTAAAGCCAGCAAAAAGTTTGTTAATGTAACTACTTTAAAGGAATCAGCCAGTTCTAAAGTTTGCCTGTGCTTGATGTAGGCATGCCAACATTTAGCACCCTGTCCTCCTGACTCATATAATTTTCAATATGTGACTGTTCCTTGTTCAAGAGCCACAGCTTCTTTTTATGAAGGCCATTAAATATGACAATGTACTACACTATGAATATGTTTCAATTAGGAAGGGGGACCTCTTTACTTTGCAGGGCTTTCTGAAGATCCAAATAACTGTGCTCATTTCACAGCTTAGTGATTCTTTAAAAGTATTAGAGTCCTGGAAATAAAATTACAGTTCTTATTAAATTGGCTTTATTCTCATAGCCAGTGAATTTTTCTTATGCCCTAATGTGAAAACAACCCTTATGGGATGATCAGCTTAAAAGAACTGAATAAGGACTTCTGAGCAACTGAAAGATACAGCTTCTTTATTTTTTTCCCTTTCCCCCTTCTAACACCTGAACTGCTCTTTACCTTAGAGTCAAAAAGGAGTTCAGAGTTTTCAGATTCACATAACTTTTGTTTGATAAAGACATTATTTGCATAATATGACTCAGATTTCCTGCAAGAACCCCCTGTTACACAGGGCAGCCTAATGTGGAACGGGTCACCTGTAAACACTGAGTAAGTTTAATTCATGCAACATGATAAGAACAAACTGTTTGGTAGGACGTGGAGTCAAACCAGACTCCCTTGAAGTTTCAGCATCCCAGAAAAGTCAGATGGATACTTTGGGAAGGTTTTAAGCACTCACTGAATAAGCACATCCCTGCAAAAGCCGGCCATGTGGAGCAGAAGGGACTGGAACAAAGCACTCTGCAATACAGATGGTGCCCAAAGGACAAAAGCAAGTACTCACTGCAGAGTAGTACAGCAAGAAAATACCAGAAGCTCTTGTTCCCTGTCATTGCTGAAATGTTTACAGTCTCCTCATACTTTTATTTATAAAGCAAAAACTACAATCCTTGTATGCTTACGTTTACACAAGTCTCTTCAAGAGCCACATATATTCTCTCACATTATTTTTTTTCCATTATCACTCTACAGCGAAAAAAAATCCCCAGAAATATATCTTAATTCCTTTAGTCTGTCAGATAGTTACTTGCAGTTCTGGAGGCTGGTAATTTAAGTGCCGGTACTTCACTAATTTACAGATATGGCAAGATTTCCAAATTGAAGCATTGCTCATTTTTGAAAGAATTATGAGAAATTATTGCTCAAATGAAATCTGTTTTGGTCTTTGGGATTAAGGCATACAAGGAAAGGAGACAGAAGACAAACCTTCAATTTGAAGATGAATGAATTTCATTCAGCACATCTTACCTTGTATTCTGCTTTGAATCCTGAATCACAGAACCCAAAAAATCACTTACAATTAATTCCTCATTAAAAGCCTGACTATTCCTTCAGACAACAGAGATAGCCTCTTTGAAATATCCAGTCTTGATTACTAAGCATCAAAAATGATAAAAACTCCACTCAACCAGATCCTGTTTTATCCAGAAATAATTTTTGTTCATAAGGCTCTTTTTTCCAAACTTCAAATGTCATTTTTAAAATTTCTCTACACCACTTCATGTCTTATAAAATTACTATGATCATAAATCTTTTCAATCTAGATGATAGTAGTAGACTTCCTCTTACTTAGCTGTAAATGTCTACCAGAGAGTTATCTAAATCCAAGTTAGCTTTACATGCTGTCTTCTGCATCTGTAATAATACAAAAGGATCCTACTGGAGAAGATTCATCAGTTATCTTTAGACAGCATGAATATTCTGAACTTGTCAACTTCAAATCTTTTACCAAAAGCAAGTTTAGAAGAACAGCTGAAACCGAAAAAGCTAATTATAAGATAATAATAAGCAGGGAGGGAGGGGAAAATATCTTACCCTTGTTTACAGTTCTCTCCAAATGATTCTACCAGATTAACTCATTTATGTTTCTTTAGACTCCCAATAATAGAATTTT
>VXBB01022937.1:27890-49663 GCA_013399915.1 Illadopsis cleaveri
AAAAAATTTAAAAAAAAAAAAAAAAAAAAAAAAAAAAAAAGGTAGCACTTTTCTGAAGCTCTCTGCTCGGAGTTATCTCTTTATATGTCCCAGAAATAGGCTTAGCTTTTTGGCTAGAGGAACATGCTAGACACTAATGCCCCTATGGCATGATGGATGTTCTTATCGATAAGGCTCTGATGTACGGAGTCAGAATTTTGGCACCTTTTGCATCCAAACTCACTGAAAACAATGGCAAAAAAGCATTCCTACACAGCTGTAATGGCTCAGCTTATTAAGAATCAATACCACTGGTCATCAATACAGTTCAATTCCTTAAATTTTACCCAAAAGGTCTGTCAGATTTCTAAACTAAAACAGTTGTGCAAACAGAGTAGGTCCATAGTTTAACACTAATCCACCAGAACGTAAAGGGGCTCTAGGGTATGAGAAAGCTGCTCAGTCTTAGTATTGTGGCTTCCTAGTTTCCAGCAATTAATTTCCAAAGGGACAGTGCTCTTTCATACCTTACCATTTATGGTTACAAAAGACTTTGTAATAGAGGAACTGAGTTAGGAGATCAGCCACAGCAAAGCAAACCCAGAGAAGTACAGGAAAGGAAAAAAATAGAAAAAATCCCTTTCAGCTCTGAGCTCCACTATTATCCCAAGTCTGTCATGTAACAGACTTTTTTCATCAGAGAAAGCAGCGTTTCATCAAAAACTGTGAGTATATTTCTAAACAACTGTTTTTTCTTTGGAGCATGTGATAGCTTTATGTTTTTAAAAGTACAGTGTTTTGGGAAGCAAAAAGCTTTCTATATCTTCAGCACTTATGGAGGACAGCATGGATAACTTTTCTGTAGCATGCAGACTGAGTTCTCTCTTTTGTAACTGGATGCAATCTGATCATTCTTCACAACTGTTAGCAAAGGTAACAATGACATTTTCACTAATTAAAAACCTGTAGCTCATATAAGACCATAATTCCTATTCATTTTAATGGTAAATGCTTGGGTTTGGGTGTTCAGCATTACTCTAGAGGTTGTGCTTACCTATGCCTAAGTTAGGAATCAAGCACATGAACTCTTGAAGGCTTCCCAAAAATCTGCTCTTGAACTGTTTCCTTCTGTGCAACCCTCTACAGCACAAAATTGAAGGAAAAAGTATGCCAGAAAGATTTCAGAACAGCTGAACTGAGCAAGTAACTTCTTTTTTTCCCCCATTTTTTCTTTTTTTAAGAAGCACCATGTTTAAAAGCCAATAGAATTAGTCTTAAACAACTGCATATGTTTTTAGACAATTAAAAAAGCTGACTTCTTTAATTCACTCTAGTGGCATATCCAGTAAACTGTTCAGTAATAAAGCAAATGATACAGCATATTTCATAAAATAAACAGTTGTATCATGTTACACAGTCAAAACATTGCTGTTTCGGGTTTCTAAGACAACTACATGAGAAATTTTTCTGTGCACTTTTCCATCAAGGCTCAGCATTACTTCATTCTGTAACATACAGTATTTGTGGTCCCAGATACACAGAAAGCTTAAGTAATGAAAAAAACTGATGTTCCCCAGCCACAACACTCCCCCAGTACCTGCAAAAAATGCCTGTAACTGCTAGAGGAGGAAACCGAGGGTGGGGAAAGGGAAAGAAAGTGCTAACACAAATGCAGTTTTGACTACAGCCCGTTGTAAGTGGTGGGGCAGCAGATGAGAAAATGATGAGCATAGGATTGTAGCAGAAAGGAAGAATCTAAGCAGTTTTGAAGTACCCATGGAAACACAGATAAGCAAGTGTGAATGATCCAACTAACTTTACCTAGAAACAGTATGTAAATATGAGCCCTGTTCCAGTAACATAACTAGTACAGAGCTCATATTTATAAATCTAAAAGTTTTCCCTACTGATTCTCACAAAAAGCATTTGGCCAATAAACTGTCACCAAGTACTGTGCTCCTCTTACAAATCCAGCAAAGCTGGCAATTTTTATTTTGTCTATACAAGGTGTTTTGAGAATAAAACAAGGTGGCTTAAGTTGGCATTTGACAGGAGAAAACAAATGGCTGTTTTACATGTAGAAGCAGTAGAGGCCAAAGAGTACAGGCCTGTTTAAAAAGTCCTGATCACTTTAGAGATGTGGATGACTTGCATCACTCTTCTTGGTATGATGCTGTATTAGAACATAATGTTCATATGAAAGCAATACACAAATGTTCACTGGAGGTTCACCATATAGTGGGATAAATCAAGTCAAAGAAAAAACAAACCAAAAAAACCCACACTACCTTACTGTTAATATTTATTCCCAACTTAAATAAAGAGAGGGATTTAGCAGCCTTTCTTCAGCAAGTGAGGTAAAATCATCAGTACTACTCATACCTTACCCAAATTAAGAGCAGTCTGGAATAGCTTGAGAGAGAGGTTCCGTCTGAACTCACAGAGGTCACACCACTGGTAACTCCCCAAAAAATGGGAGAGTAGGAGAAGGTAGAGACTTCCCACCAAGAATCAAATATCTCTCTAATTAAAACAGAACTATTTGAAACCTGAGCGGATGGCATCCCTAAGATTATCACTAGCAGCTATGAATGCAATTATTATACATCGAAATTGCACAGCTAATGTACTGTATAATTTAACTGGATTGAAGATTAAGCAGAGGCAACATTATCAAAACATTTGCATTTTATACATTCCCAGTAAGTATGGAACCACCGCATAAAATCTGCAGTACAAAAATACATTTACATTTTCTCTTGATAGCTGGACTAAGCCTTGCTTTTTACACTTCTACATTTTTCAATTCAATTTTACTCAGACTTCCTGGGCCAGTCAAGTCTTCTGCCATGTTTAATTTTAAAAGATTTAACAGTTTTGTCAGAGGAAACACTAAACCAGCTATTTCAACACTCCTAATATATATAGACAGAGCAAGGAGACAGAAGATTCTTTTAATCTGAAAAAATTATCCTTTAAAACAATGAAGAAATTCCAAGTAAATATGGTTTTCTATATGTATGCAACTTTGCTTTGTCCTGAGAGCCAGACAATTAAGGATTTTCAGCAGTAGTACATAGTATTGTTTATGTATGAAAGAAAAAAATAAAAGAACATGGGTTTCCTCTGCAGTTCTGTGTTTCCTCTTAAATTCTTCTGCACGTGCATGAAGTAGTGTTACAGGTTTTTCTGGTCTTCTACATTTGAAAGCAGAAAAAAATGCACCAGAAAATGTCTATTTCAGTTTTAGAGAACACATTTAGAGCTAATTTGCTACAGCACCACAACAGTGATGTAAGCAGCCTTGTTTTACATCGCCTGAACACCTAGCTGGTTATTTTTTATGTCTATAGAAGCACCCAGGGTGATATTTCTAGATCAACCTTTCTTGTTAACATTCTCTCCATTATTTACATGTCCTTATTCCCTTTGGGGTAGAGGAGTTATCTGAACTGAGGGAGCAAAGGTAAATAGCATCACTTAGCAGCCCTTGCAGACAGCCAGGGTCAGGCAGTCTTTCTGGTGTCAGGATGGGGAACAACACTGCATTTAATCTCTGAGCCACTTGAGAAAAATTTCCAATTTACACATATAAGTTCCTTTTGTGTCTTAAAAAGATGGTCTGCTAGTTTTAGATTATTAGGAGGATGAGTTTAGTGGTATATCCACTCCATTTGTGGCTAGTATTCAAGCAGACTTTTGGGGCAATTAGAGTTCTTATTAATTCTTTGATTAATAGTCTCATAGTTCTTATTTTCCATGTAACAGGGGGGTTGATTAACACACTGTTTCTCAGTGTAAATGGGATAGCTTCATAAATATTATGGTTCATAAAAATTCAGTATGTTAATACCTCTAGGACACTTGAAGTTTTCCACAAGTCACAGCGGCAGTACCAGTCTTTCATTTTTTTCAATTTCTCACAGAAAATTAAAGATTAATCATTGTTACTGTACGTAAGAATTTCTTGCTAAAAATACAGGTTTTCACTTATCTATCATCATTTCTCCACCATGCTATAAGGACCTGCTACTCCAGTACCATTTGGTCTCAGGGCCTGTGCTCCAGGGCTGATAATGTTCTTTTATTCCACTTTCCCCTCCAACCAAGCTGCACAATAGGTAAAGGAGAGCCAGCTGAATAACAATTGGTATTGAGTTACTTTGTTGTACAGTGTTCCAATATTCTAAGTGCTTTGGAATTCTTTAGAGTTTTTAAGTGTTATTTCCCACTTTCCAAACAAAAAAAAGTGATGGAAGGTTCCAAGGAATAGTCACTGACACTTAGTTTGCAAATTTCTGTGCTACATACGCCTCTCCACATAGTTATACATGAATATGCAGGTGCAACATGAGTGTGCTGGGAGCATTTGATACCACATGTTATACCTATAGCCCCACTGACCAAGCAAAACACAGTACAGCCTTACTTAAGGGCATTAGTTCACATTCTGTATTAAACTCAAATGGCAGTAAACAGGGATGGTTCATCTATGGAAATTTTCAAATTGAGATACTTCTTACAATACCAGTGAATTATACAGTGATGATCAGAAAAACAATTCCCTCTCAAAATGCTGTATGCAATATTCACAGTGGATGTGGATGTTTTATTTAAAGTGGACTTAAGTATGAAAGTGGACAAAGTCCAGTATTCTAAAAATAACTCTTTTAGTTTCTAGGGACGCCTAAAAACAGCCTTCCACTTTGATGATATCACATACTACCAACTTCAAAATATATACTTAAAATCTGCAACTAACCACAAGTTCTGCTAAATGACCAAAGCTGTTTTACTGTCCACAGACATCTATATTTTTATTGTGAATAGAACTAACATTCAGATGTTATAGCAGTATAAAAACAGCAGGATGTTAATTTTCAAATACCTTTTTCCTTTGATCATTGAACAGTTAAAGTGAGGCACTTTTACCAGTGAAAACCAGAAGTAGCAGGAAGGGAAAGAACATTCAGAATATATTTCCATTTGTTTCTTTAAGAGCTGATGATCATAGCTTTGAGGGCTATCTCATCTTTCACCAAATTCAGCATAGTCCCCTACTGTCAGTTACACCACATCTCTGCCAGCCTGTAGCAGTTGGAGACCATCTGCTCACACATAACCTGAAGAGCCTATTTGCCAACTTTGGTTTGTGCTTGTCTTACACCGTATATAAATTTAAGTCTGAACACAGATGGATTTAGGCAGGAGCCATGCCATCCTGAAGGCCAGCAAGTAAGGATAAACACCAAAAAGGTGCACATACCTGAAACTAAAATCCTGAAAATGCACTGCCTAAAGCTGTGCAGCACTGCCTTGTGCAGAACAGAAAGGAAAACTGATTTGGCATGAATGTAACATTTTCTTTTTCTCCTTCTGCTCTGGTTTCCTCTCTTATCCCCAAAAAGCCCACACAAATGTTGCCAGTCTCGTCATTTCCATAAAAACTTTTGCTGTGTTTTCATGAAAAAAACAAAACCCCACAAACCTGCAATCACAGCTGTCAGTGGAGCAGATACTGGTGATGGTTTGAACTTGCAGTGAAAGTTCTGGACTATTTCTATAGAAACCTATATGTCACTCATAATGATTTAATGGCACGTGGACTCCTGGCAGTAATTTTCAGATTCACTTCAACAAAACGTCATTTATGCTGGATAATTTTAAATACTCTTTGTCAAGGGAGTGGAGGGGCTAATGCCACTCAGTTCTGAGCTCAGGTTCAGACAGATCTGCCCAAGAGTTATTTCCCCAGAGTTACACCAACACTCCTTGGACAGCAGGAGTCTTAGCCCAGTTACACCAATACTCCACTTCTTGGAACACCTCTGAATGGACAAGGCCAAGCAAATATGCAGAAGTCAGAAATCTCAAATGCTAAATTTTTAATTATTTCAGATCTTTTGAAATAAGACAACCCCATTTCAAACTACTCCAGAAGAAAAAGCATAATGTAAAAAGGTTTCTACTCTGGGAAGGTTTTCCCTTCACACAGTCTTTACCAATATACAGCAAAACAACTCTAACTTCAGAGAAGCAGCAACATAAAAAATACTGAATTAAGGCTGAGGACAACTGGATTGTTAATAGAATTCTCCCCAGAAGTTATCAGGTTTTCCTACCTAACCTCCTGGCTTACACACAGACATGTGCACTTCTTAATGTACTACATGATAAATTAAAAAAAAGAAAGAGGAGTCAAATGATAACAAAAAACACAGCAAATTTAGTTGGGGTTTTTTTCAGTTCTAGTTTTTGCAAAAATGGTCTGTTCCTTCATCAATTATTATATCGTTTTTCTGAGCTGCTTCACTGGCCAGCTGTTGTTCAGGTTCGATATAAGATGAAGGCTTGGTGCCTCTGATGTTTCATGGGTCTGAACCTCAGGCTGGAACGTGTTAGAAGGCGAGGAAGAAGGAGAGGATTCTTGGTGTGGGTTGGAGATGTTTTATTCCAGGGAAAATCTTGAGCCGGAGAGGGACATGCCTGGCTTCCCCGTGCCAGAGAGTGTTTATCTGGAGTTCCCAGTGCCACACAGTGAGGGTCTGGGGGATGGACAGCCCATTATATATCAGGGGGCGTGTCCCAGGTAAGGAGGAGGCTTCTCAGGGTGGGGGGGGGAGTGACCAAGAACAGGGGACAATGGCAAAGCCATATAGGGAAAGAAAGGGGAGTGGGAAGCATGATACCTTGCTGAGTCACCTTGGGGTCTTTACTAGAACTGTTCTGGCCTGGGGTGTGGTTAACAGTGTGATTGACAGGATTTATCTTAAGGAAAGACCATGGGAATTGGGGATGAGGGAGTTACAGGATTAAACCTTTACAAAACAGATAACAAAAAAATACAGAACTTTAGAAAAGCCTAATTTTGCACCACAACAAATTATATTATATTATATTTCAGAAACTTGTTACATAACTGCAATAACTGTAATGTTTTCACTTTCTTTTCTCTATTTTATTTTACATCAAAAAGAGGTTGTTCATGTTTCACAACTCTAAATCATGCTGGGAAAGAAGTTGGTGACTGCACAAAAGCGAGGGGAGACGAGAGCCCTCTGCCTGGGACTAGGAATGGTTGCATGCTCCATGATGATGTACTTTTTTATTGGGATCACCATTGTGCCATTTTACACTAACAGGTAATAAGAGCCATTTGTTTATGGAACAAAGCTATTCTTTTTCCTGTTAGCTTTATATACAATAATTAAAACAGTGATAAAGTATATGTAAGTACATTGTACAATAAACAAAGTGCTCTCAAAGAGCTCATAAGGATTTATGACAGAAGAGAAAAAAGTATGCCAAGAATTCATCAGGCACAAGGGAGGACAAAAAAGAGGAAATTATTCACCTCAGAGCTAAACAAAATAGACAAAATCAAAACATTTACTTTAGAATCAAAATGCCAGTGCTTATCAGGGCTTGGCAATGAAAAGCCAAGTCTTACATAAATAAAAACAGTTAAAAAAAGCTCTGTCATGGACAGGAGAGTGTTTTGTTTCATAAAACTTGAGCAACACAAGTCATGGTAAAATTGTTCACTCAAGAATCTGTATCTTACTTCCAAATTAACCATCACAAGAAACTAGCACCTTCAACAACCCAGTGTGCCACACCAAATATTACAGAACATAATAAATGCTGAAGGGCTTACTAATGCCCACCTTTTTATTTAATTTTGCAAGTTCTGCCAACACGCACATAATCAATTTGCAAAATATCAGAGTAACAAGAGGAAGAGTGCAGCTCACTTGTTCATATATTCAGGATTATGACAGAGAAAGCAAGGACATCCACCTCATCGTTCTTGCTAGGACACCTTTAATCTCAAAACTATTTGAAAACCATTCCCTTTGAAACAGAGTAATTCACATATGTATTTCCCTTCCTCCATGTTACATTACAAAAGATTCATACATGTATCAAGGGTCGTTTCATAAGAAATGGAATGAGACTGTTTCTTGACTTTCTTTGCCACCAGAGTGTACTAGTGTGGGCAAAATTTAACGTGTTATCAATAATAGAAAAGTAACTCTTGAGAAAAACAGATAAACAATAGCAAAAATTAACTTTTTCCAGGCAAAATCCTGATATTTATTTCTGCAAGAGGCCCATGCAATAAAGAAAAAGAGAAGTGGGGAAAAACATGGGTACTGATCTGAGTACTGAGGTTTATTGAATTAAATCAGTCAAAATATTTCTGAGACATGAATACTGCATTCCAGGTATTTACTACCAAACTTTAAAATCCATAGCAACTTTTCTTTCTTGAATAACATGAAGCCAGTTACAGATGGGGAAGTCAGAATCTAACTGAAAACCACAGAATGCATAAAAAACAACAACAACAACAAAAACCAGAACAAAACCAACAAAAGTGCTTTTCTGAACTTACTTACTATGGCAGCCCTTCTCCAGGTGCAGCCACAGATTCAGGGTTGGCAGTTCATCACAGCAGGATGGAGCAGCTATGAAGTCCAGCCAAGCCACTACACACAGATGTATTTTCACATGCAACTCGCAACAGATGTTTCTGATGAGCTTCAAAGGAATACTTTTTGTTTTGTTTTTGTAGTGTTTGGACAACAGAAACTGTGTGCAAGGTACTCAAAGCCAACATCAAGGACAAAGTTTTCTGCCCAAACAGCAAAGGCTCAGAGGATGAGGAAAACTTCCCTTATCCCTGTCTACAGGTGTGGGTTAATCTGACAGCCTCAGGACAGGAGGTTATGCTCTACCAGACTGAAGATACTTTGGAAAAAAATCCTAAGGTACTTGCAACACAGATTGCATACTATTCTCTGCTACTATTTTGTCACAGTTTTGGCTAGGACTCCACCACTATCTAACACCTTTGAGGAGAGGGGCTGGTAGTTTTTAAACCGAGCAGCACAGTAACAGCAGGAGTTACTCATCTTTTACATGTTAACATCTGAGCTTAGACCAAGGCAATTTCAAAACACTCCAGAAATTACACAGTTTTGGATTTTATTTCATTAAATATTAAGTTAACAATTTTTAAGGAATTACACCAACACGAATATACAACATTTATGAATATTTTAAAATATGTACATCTCCCAGTTGATGACCCATTGTAACAAATAGTTTATAAGCTGTGGCTTGCTCAGTTCCTTGTTGAATTAGCATGAGAGACATCAAGTTTAAAACCATCCAAAGTAAGATCTCAAATCCCAGTTTTACTTGTTTTTAAGTGTATCTTATGAAGAAGGGAATAAAGGAGAAAATGACAACATGATAACATTTTAGACAGAAAGAAGAAACAAATCAGTGAAAATTCAGATCTTGGATGCCCAAGACTGAAGTACTTTCGGAATCCAGAACAAACACACTCAGATTACAGGTGCAAAGTGTTTATATAGATTAGAGTTTACCACAGTGCAAACCTAATAGCGTAGAACACTTCAGCTGAAGAGAATTTTTCTGACTAATGCCTATCTTTATAATGACTGTCTCAGGGAAAGCTATATGCAATGAAGGAGCAAATAGATATTACCGACCACAGATGGAAACAAGAGTCTTGTTCACTGCAAGGGGAGGCAACTTTTTGATGTCCTACCTACTTGCATTAATGCAAGTAAAATTTTCAGGTCAGGAACCATACCTGCTTTTGCCTCAGCCAGGTTTCGGTTTATTACATTCAAGCATTATTATATACACAAAATAATACTACAGGAAAAAAAAATGTTTATGAACAGCAACAACAAAAAAATAACTGCTTCAAAGCATATTTCCACTGAAAACAAAATAACTGCATTATTACTACAGGTCAAAATAGTTCTGTTTTACAAGGACAAGTAAGAAGCCTCCAACAGCCATGTTTGTTGTATTTTTCTACTATTTACAACCAGAGGTGTGCAGTGAAACAACCTCATTCTCATGCACACTGACAAGCCAGTGTGAATTTCTGCACAATGAACACTTTCCTGCTGTTGCAGTGCCTAGAAACTCTGTTAGGAACTGGAGCTTGGCATTGTAATAATGAAGTGACAGTGTCAAAGACTGCAGGGTTTTTTAAAGCATGTATGTTATTGGTTTCCAACAACGTATCTCCAATATGTAAATCTGCAGACTGGGGGCATAGAAATGCTGACAAAAACATGGAAGCATAGTATGGCAAATGGACATAATGAAACCAAGACATTCTCCAGGGATGCCAAACAACAGAAAATTTTGTCAGTACTAGCATGATTTTTTCACTCACTCTGACTTAACTAAAAACTTATTATTGGAGTATTTGTTATAATGAATCACCTTGATTTCTTATTTCAGTGCTCATATGTCCCAGACAAGTTGGAGAACTCTAAAGAAGTCAAAGCACGAATAGAAACAATTGCAAGCAATTTCAAAAAATACCAGACTTTCCCGTGTTACTATGACCCCGGAGGAACACAGACCAACGTCATTTTAAGCAGACTTTATCCCTCAAAAAGCCTCCTCTTTGCTTTCCTCTGGCCTACACTCATGTTTACTGGTGGATGTCTGATTATTGTTCTGGTAAAAATTAGTCAGTATGTTTCTGTTCTTTCTGCTTGGCAGTAAAAATTACATATCTAGCATAGTTTGTTGCGATTGTTGGAAGCTACTAAGATAATTTGTTCTGCCTGTCTTATTGGCATTTTGTGACTTTTAATATACCAGGTGTGGATTCAAGGGCAGGCATTCCAAGAAATTGAATAGCAACCTCTACAGATGGCAATACATTACACAAGGACAAAATATACAGCTGATTCCCAGGAATGCCTGAAAATACCTCATAAACACACAGACTTAGTTACTCTGTATTGTTTCCTTGGGCTTTAGGAGGTACAGCTGCTTTACAAAGTTACAATTCACATTTACTACTAAACTCTTCTTCCGCCTTTTAGATAGAGTGCTAATTTTCTGTCTGGTTGAGATCAGTTGGTGCCAGATCCATATACATCATCACTGGCAGATACATCATTTATACCCTTATACACCAATACAGTATGTACTCGTGGCATACTCATCTGCTGAGAAAAGCAGCTTTGTTATGGTGCAAAAAAAGGTACATTTTTTTATTGTGGATCTCTCTGCTTTTGAGAAAGGTAAGGGAGAACGCCCCTCAAAACAAAAATACACATACACAGACTTTACAAGATTTGCACTCTAATCATCTGACACCAATTGTATATAAAGAAATATATGCATAAAGTACAGGGTATGGTAAAGAAGCCTATACTAAAAATAAGGTTTTCTATTTAACTCAAATCTTAGCCTTGCCTTACTTGAGACAAGTGTGCTACCCAAGGAAGGTTACCTGGCTGCCATTTACATAGATTATAAAACTGATACAAAAAGGAAGTAATGATATAAAGAATGTAGTGTCCTGGTTCTGGCCAAGGTAGGGTTACTTTCTGCAGTAGGCAGGAGGGGGCACGGCCAGGACCCAGACGTTATTCTGTAGCACCTCACCTCATTTTCTCGGAAAGGGCTCCTGCCAACTAGGGTAACACTGCAGAGGGAATGGTCAGGTATTGTCGGGGATGAGAACTCGGGTGCAAATAGTTTCCTGTACATTCTTTTATTAGTATTGTTTCTGTTACTGCTCGTTGTATTTTCATTGCTGTTGCCAGTAAATTGTTCTTATCTCAACCTATGATCTTTACCTTTTGTACCTCCAGTTCTCTCCAGATCATCAAAGTGGGGAAGAGGAGAGGAGAGTAAACAAGCAACTCGTGGTTTGGAGTGTTTCTGTAGGGACACTAAACTGAGGAACGTCATTCTTAAACCACAACAAGTAAAATAAATCTGTTATGTCTTAATAAATACAGCAAGCCAAAGTAACCACAAAAGTTTACATGCCTAGCACCAAGATACTTCACAAAAGAGATACATTTGTTTCCAGAGCCAAGACTTCCAGGAATGCTCTGATGCCTGTAGAGAGACTTTCTCTGTTCTCTGAAAATAACTGTTTCTCTTAGCCAGATTTTAAATTGCCATTGGACACAGGTGGAACATGAGATACTTTCTGCATACTGTATTTGACTATCATCTGGGACAAAACTGGTACAAGCGTTTTCACCACAGTGGTTTCAATTGATGAACCACTAGCAGCTATCATTCACAGGGAAGTTTCAGAGATTAGATACAAATTTAAATTAATTACATTAATTATTTTCATAATGTGATACAATTCTGTATTGTTTATTGTAAGAAAGGCTGAAATATTAACCCAGTACATGAATTCTTCAACATTACTAACAAAACAATGTCAGAGTTTGCTTTTCACTATGATCAGCAAATGAAAGGAAGAGGCTGTTAAAATTTAGAAAAAAGCTAACCCCCAAAAATTAATATAGGAGAACTATGTCCACAAGGAGGAAAGTACATCTTCGCACAACAATTTTGCAAAATGCACCAGAAGTTGTTTGCATTTACAACTCAAACCTTTCTCATTCCAAGAGAGTAAAAGTTCAGCTGGCACAGGTACAGATGGTTTAGGTGACCAAATGGGATGGGAAGGGGAAGAGATAGTTCATAATAAGTTGAGGCAGAAGTGTGGTAGCAGCTTAAAAAGTAACCTAACAGGTAGGATAGTTGTTGAAGCTAATGTGCTGTACTGGTAGCAAAGGAGGTGAACAAAGTAGCTGTGGAATAGGCTCTTTGAAAACTTTACTCCAAATTTCATTTTTAAGCAGTCTCCAGATTGCAAAGTATAACTTGCTCATGACTACTTTACTCAGTCCAGCAAACCGATAACCCATCACTTTGCCCCCCTCCCAGCTCAGCAGAGATCAGTGAAGGTTGGATCTTGCTGGCAGACCCTGTGGCTCCACTCACTCAGCAGTCAGGGACTTGGGTTTAAAGAGCAAAAATTCATTATCTTGCTGAGCTCAGAACTCAGCATGAAACATGAATACCAGGAGTAACTGCTCTCAAATCTGCCCTTGGCTTCCCAAGGCTACCCCCTAAAGCTACATCCTCCTCATCTCCCTAATCATAGTTATCCCTCATAGTATCATATGAAAATTTATTCAGAGTGCAAGCTGTGTCTCCAGACTTACCTCCTCCAAAAATAAAGCGAGTCAATTGTTACATTAAAAAATGGTTATTTTCTTCCGGCTCATACCCATTGCAAGCACCTGAAGAAAAACCTTACACAAATTCTTCCCTCTAGCAAAGTAAAATTTCCTATTTGGACAAGAAATAGTCTAAGTAAAAATAGCTGTGCAGAGGGAAAATCACACACAAACAGGGAAACTCCATTTTCCTGGATTCTTGCCAAACACAGCTTCTTCTTTTACCCAAAAGAAGTGGCATGTTAATGTGAAAAGCCAAATATTCTGTTGCAGGAAACAAAATGTATAGACACCACAGAAGACTGTTCTTGTTTTTAAATAATGTTTTGTTCATGTGTCCAGAGCTGGTTATTTTCTCCATTTGGAGATGTTAAAGTCAGATATTCTTTTTCCGTCACACTTTCACCTATTGTCAAAACTAAGTGTTTTTCCAGTGCATAAGGCTGATTCATTACTCTTTTGAGCCTCTGAAAACAGTTTTCTATTCTTTTTTCATTTACAAAAGTTGTAATTCACTAGACTGAAGTTTTAATAACAAACTATGCTTCTTATGGCAGCACACAACAAGCAATATAGCCTTTGTAGGTTTCTGTTTGGTTGGGGGTATTTTAATATTATTGGATTTTACCTTAAAGGCTACAAGAAATCTGATTAAAAATGCTATTTTTTCTGAGATCCAGGAAAACACTTCCTATGAGAATTGCTTCCATACAAACAGTGACCATTACAGTTACATAACTCACTTTCTCAAGGCAGAGTAGATGATTAAAGTATATATTAAGCATTAAAGCTCCTGCCAGCAGAAAGAAAGCAGCAGCACAATATTAAATTCATTGTTGAAATCTGTTTGACTATACATAATTTTCACCAGCACTGATGCTGAGACCATAGGAATAATGCTTGAGCTGACTGGAAGTTTTAAGGAATACAGGAAGAATGTGGACAGATTTTTATACCCTGATGAGTTCTTTAGTTTTACAGGCCGTTTATATATCTAGATGAATAATAGTGTTTTCCTAAAACTATTAAAAGTCCTATTATTCAAGTGCTGTGCACTTTCATGAGTAGTTCTTCTTCTTGATGCCAAATAAGGCTTGGCCATTGTGTTTCTGTTGGAAGATGAACAAAAGTTACAGGACTATTATTGAGGCAACTAGCATTCCTCCTGGGCCAAAAAAAAAAAAAAAACCCAGCTGTACCACCAAGAAAACAATTGCAACTGTTTGTAAAGAGAAGCTGTTTTTCTGGATTAGCAAGATTCAGATTTCATCTTGCAATAAGATAATGTTTCTCCAACTTTGATAAGGCAGCAAAAATGGTAGTTGAAGAGGAATCTACACTGACTTGCTGAGAACTTGATCATCTTGAAGGTACTTTTAACCTGAACTACTCCCTGATTCTACTTCTTACCTCTTCTAATTCCAGGCAGATTTTCAGAAAGTCTCAGCATGCTAAATAGGTTAATCTGCAAGTAAGGATTCTTGCGGTATACTTCAGGGCAGATTAGCTGGCCTGAGAACAAGACAACATTGCTCAAGTAACTGTAATGTTCCTGGCAGCTTCTACTCTGTGACATTTTAACATACTACACTTGGTAGCCTTTGCAAGAATACGCTGCCAGTATCTATCAAGCAAATGCTCGGCACAAGCTTGAGAACCGATTTATTATGCGAGGTGTCTTTACTCCTCCCAAAATGGCCTCCCAAGGGTCACCTCTGCATTTTCTGAAGGAATACAATGCTAAGAATATCCTACTGTCTGTGCTTTATGCACAGGACTTCTATTGTTTGGTCTTAGTGTAGCAGAGTGTATTAGAAGAAGATTTGGTCTGCCACTGGAGGAGATGAAAAAAGTGAAGTGAAATTTTGTCTGACATGTGAGCTGCTTATGTAAGCTGCTCAGTGCTGTGGCATTATTCCAAGCACCAGCTCAGGAAAAGCCATCCATTTTACAACACAGCTGTGTGTTAGCTGTGCTGTTACTGCTGACTTCAGCAGAAGCCTTGAGTATTTAACTGACTCGTAGCTGACTTTCTAACTCAGTTGCAGCTTCAGGCCAGAGGTGCTGAGTGACACCTCATTTTGAGCATAGGTCAAGGAGGTATTGACTGCGGGTGATCAAATCCCAGTCTTTGGCACATCTAGCTCCAAGAAGTCACCTGATAAACTGGTTTCAGAAAAGCACGAAAGTGTTTGGTCTTTTTAATAGCTAAAGCATCAGTTTCTTTTCCAGGGCATTTAAATATGCACTAGGATATTTAAATATATAACATATCTAACTAAAACTAGAGAAAAATTGCAAATAGAGGGCAAATTACACTGAATGGGTGAGGCAAAGTTGAGAACATGATTTAAGGCAATGGAATCCATAAACTGCAGGGATAATAGCACACTATTAGTCTCGTGAGACCTTATAGAAGAGGATAAAAAAATCAGATGCTTCACCAGTAGATATTAATACAAATAAACATAGAGTGTTAGCAACATGCTTGAATTACAGACTGTTGAAAAAGCCAAACTGTTTTACGTGCTCCAAAATGATGATTATCAAGTTTGCCTAAAGATGTTAGAAAATCCTAAATACTTCAGAGAGTAGTGAAGAACAGCTAAAATGCATTTTATGTCAGAAAACATACAACATCTGCATGACAAAACTGTTTTATTGGTGGGCTTTTTTTCCCCAAACATTCTCTCACAACACTGTGCCCAAGAGTTGCTTTCCAAAGCACCAAAGTATTTTCCCTGGACTAAAAAGCACATGAACACTACACAGGTCCTGGAAATCTTCAGGAGAAATACAAGAACCATAGCCTTTACCACAAAGGTAGGTCATTTAACACTCTCACCTATGTACTCCAATCTCATAAATGTGCTCTTTCATGAATGAAAAAAGAACTGCATATATCTGTCAGAAAGAAGGAGTCTGAAGTGCAAATAAGAGCTAAAACAGCCTTTAAAAAGGCAACAAACCCCAGAAACTAACGAAAAAAATAAACCCCAAATCCTATTCTTGGTATTTGTAGGTGAGCAGCTTGAGAATGGACAGTTTAGGAGAGTTTAAAGCAAGTTGTGTTTTTATGGTGGTCGTTGTTTTGTTGCTTTTTCAAGGAAAGGAAAAAGGGAACTTTTCAGGCAAGGTCAGTCATAAAACATGTATCTTTTGTGACATAATAGACATCTGAATAGGCCATAGAACCATCCTATGATTCTATTTCCAGTCACAGACTGTGAAATAATTCAGCAGGCCACCAGGATGGCTGGCACAGCCACAGCCTCTGCCTTGAGCAAGCTACAGCTGGTGGCAGGCTACAGGCTGGGTATGCTACACAGAGGAAGACTCCAGATCCAGTCTGCACTATGAAAACATATGTTTTTCAGCATGGGACACCTAATAAATGAAGGTCTCACTTTCTCAGCCACCTAAAAAGAAAAAAAAAAAAAAAAAAAAGAAAAAAAGAATAAATGAGGAGCTCTTGTAGTCTCACATCTTCTTCAAAAAGTTGAATGAATCGAACATTACAAGATGTCTGATGCCCAGATGGTTCTTCACTGGAAAGCAGGATTTATTTAACAGTCATAAATAAAAACCTGCAGTAGCTCTTTTGGAACAAGATTAGCAACATGCATGTTCCATCATTTTATGTTATGAAAGTTAACACTCTTTATGTCCATGGTTGCACAGAATTTATCTACATGGAAATGCAGCAAATCACCCAGTGAAATTTAAAGTCTCTCAGATGGTGTTGAGAGGAAGTATTTTATGCAGCTATAAAATATCAAGACTTTACAGGAAGGCAGTATATAAAAAAAATGAAATTTATAGACTCAGTGAAAACACTTAATAACCTCAAATCATAGCACCGTACAGCAATATACTTAAGCTTATTAAGATTAGAAAAAGTTTCCAATTATAGAAGCTAATTAAAAAGAATCAACAACTAATGTGTAATTCTGGTTTTCCCCATCTTTTAACTCAATCAAGTTCCATATCAAAACCAGACACTGACATCTGATTGCAGTAGTCAGAGATACAAGATGAGAAATTAAGAATTTACCTGACTGTGAAAAATGAAGGTACAAATTCTAAAAATTAACATAGGCTTTTTTTCAGCATTCAAGAGCTCAGGGATTAAAAGACATAAAATTAATTCCATGAGACCATTACCATGTGTCTCACCATAGCTGAGAAAAACAATTCTGTACAGAAGACCAATAGCATTTATCAGTCTATGTCTGCTTTTTCTTTTCTAGTAGTTGGAGACACAAACCAGACCGGTGCCATCTATGTACCTATGACAGCACAAGGGTGCTTTCCAAGTTCTACCCAGGGGAACCATATCATAATACATTCAAGAGGCAAATTTGCCAGAGTAACAGCTCAAAACAAAAGCAATAGGTTTATTTTGATGGAAGCAACACAGTTTATGGGGAAAAAATCACAATGTCACAAAAACAAAAAAAAACCCCAACATGGAACAAACCAAAACACTCCCACCAACCCAAGCAAACACAAGAAAGTGCCCCCAACCAAAAAAAAAAACAAAAAACACCACAAACCAAAACCACAAGACACCTCACCAAATGCTCCACACAACCCCTGACAAGCTGGGGACAAGCAAAGGTTAGGAAAAGGATAGAAAAATATCAGAGTAAAATTATCACTAGTAAACTAAACAGATAAAAGCACTTTTGATAGTTGTAAGAGCTCAGATATCACCAAGAGATGGAAAAACAACCTCTAACCTTCCTAATTGAACAGTACTGATTTTTGTATGATGTGAATATTAACATTTGTTCTATAAAGTTACAGCTCTATAGAGCTGTCATGATCCTAATTCCAATTTCAGTCAATTTACGTCAGCTACTGTAAAAAAACTGACTTCCCCAGCTACAAACACGTAACCAGAGCAATACAACATGAGACTAAGCTAGTAGTAGATCTGGGTAGCATAACTAAACACATTTTTAATAGTCTTTTAACATTTATTTAAATTACTTCCTTACTTTGATTATAAAATGTCAGATACCTTGATTTCAAAACAAACCTAATAAAGCAGCACTACATCTTCTGTTTTCAATATTCCTGCTCTGAAAGTTCTGCTAATGAAAGCGCAAGTGGCATTCTTTGTTTGGTTTGTTGTGGGTTTTTTCACATCTGATTATTGACAAAACAAAACTGACTAGCTGGGGAGAGGTATAATGTTATTTAGGTGGGCAGAGAACGGTGTAAAGGAAGTAATTTTAAAGTTGGATCATCTCGCTAATATTTGGATGTTTTCTCCTAATTTATTCTATTATCTGTCTGTTCAGGGAAATTAGGTTGGTTGGCCTAGAAATTTGATTTTTCCTACACCATGTTACAGATACAGTAAGCTTAGCTGCTCTTTCCCTACAGCAATTGTGTGAAGCAACAGGTCACATAAACTGGTTTTTGAAGACTAAAGGAAGAATTAGCCTTGAGCCACTCAGAACTCATGGGCTTTGGCTGTTGTCTTTACTTCCAGTGAATTTTCATTATCTTTTATTGTCACCTCCTAAATCCCTTCGCCAATTGAAATAGGTCATGTTGCATCTGGTCCTTTCTGCTGTTACCCTAACATGTTTCCACTGTTTCATCTGTATCAGTCTCATAGAGTGCTTATCTTACCATAAAAGGAGGATCACTCCCAGAAACAGCAGCCAGTTTTCTTAATATTATCTTCACAGAAAATTACATTTCAGCTTCTCAATCCTGCCTAAGTCTCTTCTGCAAAGGCCATTATTCTCATCCTATTAGTGCTCTCCTTTCTTTCACATAAGACAGTGAGCCTTGTCACTTACAAATACATTCACCTAACAGCCAGCCTCTCTTAGTCCCTCCTAAAACCATGCAGTTTTGGAAAAAGATGATAAAATTTAGTTTATTGGTAAATTCTTTAACTTTACATGCATTTAGTATTATCTCTTATAGTGTAATATCAAGTTCACTGCCTGACTGATATAATAATGAAGAGCAATTTGTTACCCTTGATATGTTTATGATCAGTAAAATATGGACATTTGAGGAAGACAAGAGGAATTTGAAAAAATATCAAAATAAAGCACATCTTTCAAAGTGATTAAAGGCATTTGCATATACTGCACTCTGGTAAAATAAAATTTAAAAGCTAAGCAACAAAACTTGATGTTTAGCAATTTTTTTCTGTTTCATAATGAAAAATAAAAATAATAACAGCTTCTTGAACTGATGGTGCAGGACTACACTGCTGACTGGTCCAAGAGTCTCAAGATCCAGCAAATACGCAACTAAGACTGAAACTTGTGACCCCCTTATCTGTATCATTAAATGGAGTATTTAGTGTTTGATGACTGCCAGTAGCAATCCTTCAGTGTAGTAACATATTTACACAGATAACAATCCCCACACATCCACCTCCCCAGTCTCTTTGCATATCTCATTATGAAACTGCAAATAATATGAAAACAGATCATCTTTGGCAGAAGTTACAAGTGGGCTGTATGACACATTTTGTTTCAGTAATATTAATTTGCTCTCCAGTTCCGTTAAAACTGTGGATGTGGTTGAAGATACAAGCAGAACTAATGCTGAGTTTTCATTGGAGATTAAAGAGCATAGCCCCTATTTCAGTACTTCTTGTTAATCATGAAAATAATGGGCTTTTTTTGTTTTCTGTTTATATGCAGCTTTGGCAGAAACAAACATGAATCTTGTCTTCCCTAGACAGGTAGGCCCAGAGCTATCTTATTTTCTTCTTTCTGCTCCAATTCATCCCTTCTGCAGAATTTGATTTTGCACTAATTTCTTGTTCTCTGTATTTTCTCACTTCAGTGACTTCCTTACTGCACAATTCATTTGAGAAAGACATTCAGGCTGTAAGCTGTGAGGGAAAATATCTACAGTGCCATTCAATTGCATGCAAAAAGAATAAGTGAACAAAAGGTATATGCAAAAGAAAACTACAATGACAGAAATTTGCATTTCACATGACTACTTTTTGGGGAACCAGTAGAAATTTACAGTTTAACAGTTATATATTACACCCAATCTACTCAAGTTTTGCCTCTCTAGTCTTTTATTCTTCATTAAGAAAAGACAAGGAAATAACAGTAAACAAGTGTGACTGGGAAAAGATATTAGCCAGTTGAAATTGAACTTTGAAAAACCCTATTGCATTGAAATAATGAAGGAAAGAATAGCTTACATTTTTATAGCTTTTAACCACATCTTAGTACTTTAGCAAGACCTACCTCACTTCAATTCACTTTTGGAATAGCAGTAGCAAGTCATCAGTGAAACACTCTGCTAAAAACTTACTTTTAGGAAGAGGCGTTAGCCATGTACATCAGAAAAATGACACGCAGCCTCCTGCCATGTGGCTAGCATTATTTCACCTTGTAACTTGCATCACTTCCCTTGCTCTCCTTAAAAGACAAAATCAGCAACTATGGTACCTCTTCCATGTATGAGGCTAATCAACCAATAAAAATGCACTTTTCACTGAAGCAAACCTTGATGCCTGTCATTAATCATCATTTCTATTTCCACATTATATTAATATGTTGCACTTCCATTTCTAATCCTTTTTTGCATTACTACAGTGCCATTTGTAACAAGATACTTCTGTAATTTTAGTGTAATACATCCTCTGATAGGCACTTATAGAAAAAAATTATTGAATCAAAGAAAATACTATGCAATAGCATAAAGTATTGGCAAAGAGCCAAAATGCAACATAAAACCCCTTACATTCCAACTTTACTTTTCTAAGAAAACTTTTGATATGAATTATGTCTAGGAAGGAAAGTTATGATAAACCCCATCACCCAAAACACAAGCTGCAATTTTCTATTTTTACACCCCCTAAAACTCTCAGATATACTGCATCCTACTGGTCCTCTGCTAGAGAAATCAGAGCTACTCTGAACAAGCTACTGCTTTAACATTCTGTAACTTGTATTTCTTAAACACTGTCAGACAACTATTGTTCGATCATATGGTGCTCTTGAGAATCAAGAGCTCCTGGCCTCAGAGGCAACTACCAAATCCTGAGACAGCAATCAATAAGAACATGAATTATCAGACCCGCCTGAATCAGCCCCAGTTTGGAAACAGCTTCTTTGTTTTCTAAGTAATATTATATACCTATCTTTCAGGGCTACACCATTGCAAATAATTAAGTTTCTATATAAATTTTTAGGAGCCACATGCAGCTGTATGCTTGCACAAACATTAGTTTGGAGGCAGAGGTTTGTAATGAGTTTTAAAAGGGGGACTAGAGCATTATCATTTCCTCTCACTCTCAGTTCTTAAAATTCATCTTACTCTTGATGACAAAAGTGCAAAGCATGTACATATATTCAGATTCTCAAGTATTACAGCCTTTGCAGAAGAGATAGTTTTGTTTGCAGTTCATTTTTCATAGGCATACAAACATGTAACATGCCAAACAGAAGTGTACTTTGCTTAGTGGCTCGAACACTGATCATTATGGAGAAAATGTAACTAGATAAGCTGATATTTTTAAGGAGCAAAACAAAAATTACAGTCACACCATGCAAAAATCCCCATCATGCAATAAAACTGAAGAGTTTCACAGGGTAAAGTTAGGATCAGGCACTGAATGGTGAAGCTTCAATAGTTCCAGACCCTTCTCTAACTGAACAGTTATTCTGCCCCTCAGAGCAATAGCCCCCTCTCTTGTATGGATGTTAGCGTGGTCAAAAAACA
>VXBB01022941.1:25254-43738 GCA_013399915.1 Illadopsis cleaveri
CACACATGCCCATGAATGTGCATTTATCTATTCATGGAGATATTTACAGTGATTATAAATAGCTGTGCCTAAGATGTTTAGGAAAGTACTTAAGAAGACTGCTTCACACAGATTACTAAATTTGGAAAACCTGAAATTGTCTCCAGCTTCCTGTATGGTGAAAAAAAAAAATGCAAATAATTGACTAATGAGGAAAAAATGGAAGGAAAAAAAAAGGAAAAGAGAAAGAAAACAATAACAAAACAAACCATAAAGTGACAAGGAAAATAAATATTTGTATTTACAGATATCCATTTGTTAGCCTCGTATAATTGGCTGAGGTATTAAACACAAACATCTGAAGTGAATGTGTAACCTTTTCAGAATTTATATTTTATAGTGAAGGAGTTTTTATTTGTTTTGATTACTGTCTCTATCAGGGCTGTTGCCATTGCTCAAGGAAAAGTATGTGCTTTACCAAAGGAAAAGTCCAGCACAATAAGAACTTGAAACTGAGTGTTGTTTCCATTGAACTCTGAACTTTATGTTTTACACTGACACGGTTGTAGTGGTCATAAGAACACTCCATTTTGTAGAAATATTAGAACACAGGAAGAAACACTGAAAACACCTCTGTGCCTGAAGGAAGAGGGCAAGATGCATGCAGGTTTGCTCTCTTTGGAGGAAAAAAAACCAAACAAAACCAAAAACAGAAGTAAAAGTACTTACTTTACTAAAATAACATGAACTTGAAAATGTATTTTAAAAACAGAAAGCTCAATCTTCTGGATTTTTTACTATTTGAAAATATTTGAAATGTATATTTCTAATTTGAAGATTTAGTTTATAGATATAGATACAGGTAGACATAGAAGCATACATCTTTAGCAGTAAAGCATAAAAAAACGTAACTGATTAAGTTTATAATCATCTCCTAAATTTTTTAAACATGATGTGGATCCGTGGAGAATTCTTATATGAGCAGTTTTTAGTTGTTTGGAAACCACTTTTTTTTTAAGAAAACATCACCTACAGCAAGGTTGAGAGAAGGAATTGGGAACAGTGAGGCTAGTCAGACACAAGATGCCAATTATGGGTATATTTGTAGAGTAAACTGACACAGCACCCTGAAACAGCCTTTTTGAGTCTACCATAGGTGGTCTGCCTGAATCTCCACCGTGAGCCCACAGTAATCCAAAAAGAGCAACAGTTCAAAACATTTTTATAATACACCTGCACTACTAATGCATATACATCCAGAATGACTTTTAGGCCTTGATGTCAACTGGAATGGAACAACCATCAAAGTTCAATAATGCTTCAGAGCAGGGTGTAATGATGACACTGTTACTGAGATGGAATTCCATGAAGGAAACTGTTCCATAAGCATTAAACTAAATTCACAAACATATTTGTGCATCTGTCACTGTTTACTTCACTATAGCTGGCTTAGAACATCTTAGATTCAGGACTGTTCTACTGATACAGCAAAAGTGGGAAGTACTCATGGTTTCATGGTGACCTGGACCAAGCCACTCAAGAAAAAGCCTTTATGGGACATTTGGAATGAGAAACAATTCATATTGCAGGGGGAGTGATAGTGATCCACAGGTTCCACAGGTTCATCTCTTTTTTAACAAACTTCTTGACAGTAAGTTCTGATCATCGTGATTAAGGACATGTAGAAGATGAAGAAAAATGGAGTCTTGGAGCCTTGGTGCTTTTTTGGCATCCAGAGAAAGCTGAGCAGGAGAAGGGCAAAACAAAGAAGAGATTGACAAACTACAGAAAGCAGGAAACTGATCTGAGGAAGAAGTATTTCGCCACAATGGGACATTTGCCGCTCAGCTCATGTCATGATTAATCACAACACCCACAGAGAGCACTATGGGCTGAAGGCAGAGTGGTTGGAAAAAAAAGCAGCAGAAAAAGACCTGGAGGTGCTGGTTTCCAGTTGCTGACCATGAGGTAGAGTGTGCCCAGGTGGCAAAGAAGGCCAATGGCACCAAGCTTGGGTAAGCAATAATGTGGCCAGCAGGACCAGGACTATGCTGGGGACACTGGTGAGGCCACACCTGGAATCTTGTGTTCATTTTGGACCTTCACTATAAGAAAGACATTGAGAGGCTGGAGCGTGTCCAGAGAAAGGCAACAGAGCTGTGCGAGGGTCTGGAGCACAAGTCTGATGAGGAGCAGCTGAGGGAAATGCAGGGGCTCAGCTGGGAGAAAATGAGGCTCAGGGGAAACCTTCTCACTCTCCACAGCTCCCTGAGAGGAGGGAGCAGCCAGGTGGGGGTGGGCCTCTGCTCCCAGCAATGAGGGGCAGGACAAGAAGACAAAGCCTCAGGGGAGGTTCAATTTGGACATCAGGAGAAATTTCTTCACAGAAGAGGTTGTCAAATATTGGAATGGACTGTCCAGGGAAGTGGTGGAGTCACCCATCAAAAGTGTTCAAAACACAACTGGTCATGGCACTTAGTGCTTCGCTCTCGTTGATGAGTGCTGTTCTCTAGTTGACCTTGTTGATGGTGCTGGTGACTGACTCGGTGATCGCAGAGGTCTTTTCCAGCCTAAATGATACTGTGACACTGTGATTCTGTGGTGATTTGAGGGGTAGAAAGAGCATCAAACCCACACTGAAACCTTTTTGGAGTGTGCTGTCTCTCATTAAAGTAAAATTTTATGGCCCGTTGATGGAAAATTTACCAACATGTGCTTTCCAAAACAGCAACTATGTGGATAAAAAAATTACAACAACCTAGGAGATGTGAGAAATAAGAAAAAGAAAGTGCAATTCACAGGAAGTGCTGACAACAGGACTATTGTTCTGCTGATTGTTCCTTTAAGCATGGATAATCATGTACAATGATGTATTCACTTTAAGAGGATTCTCCATGTGGAAAATGTTCTTGAAAGGTTTAAACACAGTGAATGATCCAAAACTCATCATAGTGTCATGGGAACAGGGTAACTTAGAAAGCTGCTGTACAAAAAAAAAGGCAAGAGGGAGATAGCAAAGGAGAAGAAAGAAAGCCTTGCAATTTGATGCAGAGAAGGAGTCTTGAGTGATGCAGTGAAGACTAGAGCCACCTAAGCCACCTTTTGGACATGTGAAAGAATCTTTCAGGATGTTGTCTTTGAATGAGTCTCAAGATAAAAATCTGGTTAAATATCTGGAGTGGCTGCAGATATGAGAAGCAAAAACTCTCAGGAAGAAAGCTAACATAACAATTTGTGCTATTTAGGAGACAACCTGAGGAGCAGATGTAAGAGACATCCAGTGTGTATAGATCAAAAAGCTCCCAAATGTGACAAGTCCAGTTAATTAATTAAATGCTTTGACCCTTTTTTTATCACCCTTCTCTTCTTCCCTTCCACTGTTTTTTTTTTTTTTAATTCCCTCTTCCCTCTCCTCCTCCACCCTCTTCCTTTTTTTTTCTTTTTTTTTCCTCCATGATAATTTCTTTTCCTTTTCTTTTCTTCCTCTGTCAGATGGGGCAGAATTAGGCATGACAGTAGCAGTCCTCTGCAGAAGCCAGAGACAGTGAGAAAAGGAACACTCTGGAGTGAGTTCATGAACTGCATAAGCCAAGAATGCTCAACTGACACTCAAAAGACTGTTTTTCAAGATCAGGTCTGCTTGAGAAGGTTGTCACTTGTCTCAAGAAGAAACATATATTCTTTGTGCAGATTGTTTCTCCCCAGCTAGGCCAGGTTGGGAGAAATTTCTTGCAACTTCTCTGAAAGAAAAGATCATCCTGTTATTTTTAAATCAGATCTCTGGCCTGGGAATATATAGACCACTGGGTTTAGGATTTATAATAAGCAGGGGTTTAGGACATACTCTGAAAGAAAATATTAAAGATAAAAAAGAAAAAAATAGATGAGTTTACCAAGGACAGACTGCCAAACCAAACTGATACTGTTCCATGATAAGATAACTGATTTTTCTAGACAAGTGAAATTTAATAGATCTAATCTGCCTGGACTTCAAGAAAGCATTTAATATGGTCCATGCAAGAAATTGTTATCAAAGCTAGAGGGGATGGGGATTAGTTGAGGAGTTAGATGAGGAGCTATAAATATGTAAGGAGCTGGCTGGTGAATTATTAGGGAAGGGCAACAGAGATCTTGATCAGATAGGCTAGAACCACTTAATCCTTTTCTTTACTTGGAAACAAGAGTATGTTTTTTCAGACTGCTGGTGACACAAAACCAGAGACTGTCAGCACAGAGGGGAATCAGAGGGAAGATTGAAGAAGAAGAAACTAAAACTAGAAAGAAACATATTAAGTAAAGCAGTGTCTTTTTTTGGGGCACAAATCATCTCAGTTCTAAGGTATGCAGCGAAGGGAAGAAATGAGGGATAAATAAAATGCATGTTTTATCCAATCAGCAGCTATGTATCACCAACATGAAGTCTTTGTAGTAATAGTAGTAGCAGTAATAATAATAATAATAATAATAATAATAATAGCAACCTATTCAAAGGAGTAATTACTGGAATCTTACAAGTCAAATGTTGACTTCATACAGTTCCCTCATTCTGATTTGAATAAAGGTATTTGGAAAAATCAGTCTAGGTTGGACTGTGAAGGATCCATTCCTTGAGAGAAAGTAAGGTTAAGCATGGGGAAATAAGGACTGAGTAAAAATATATTTTTCTCTCTATATATATACAGTGAGACTGTAGGGCAGTTAAGGGGAAGTTATGCAAAATGGAGCCAGTGTTGCTGCAAGAGAATGATTATATTAATTAATTCATTGACAGTATGGCTGAAGATTAAATTTCCAGAAAGAAAGACAATTGCTCATCATGAATGGCCTCAGGAAGCTGGGATCATGATACTGAAGTTTCCTACCTCAAAAATAGGAACAGCCCAGAAAAATCTGGTAGTAAATGATCTGTCCCTTACCTGAAATTTCTTTGCTGGTACATTACACCTTCAATATTTGGCAGCTAGTGGAGTCTCACAGAAAAGAAGCTGGATACTAGCACATTAGTGTGCTAGTATATAGTCAGTGTTTCTTCTGGAAGCTAACTATATGGGTTCAAAGATGAAAATTTACCCAGAGAAATTGTAACTACCTGTCTTCACTCTCCTGGTACTTCTACCTCACCTTCAGAAAGGCTCTGGAAGTTAAATTTTTAATTGTTATATAGTGCATATACACAGCTGGAGTCTTTTCCTCTGCTCTCCTCTGAAGCAATGAAATCACAAGAAAAGTACATTAGGTTTGAATCATTGTCACAAGTTAAAAGGAAAACATAAAATGGAGAAGCTGACACACAAAACTGAGACACATTCAAATGCTGTAGAAGTTGCAAGGGATGAAAAAAAAAATCATATAAAACTGAGATGAAAAAGGACAAAAAATGGTTTCCGTAATCTTTACCCCAGGGGGTAATAGCAGTGCTAGTGTTTTCAGACTTTAACTTTTTTGGGATAAGAAGCTAGTCAAACACACAGGCTCATGATGCTTTTCAGCCCTCCGGTATGACTCCAGACAAGCTGCTGAAAGTAAGGTCCACAGTGGACCCATTGGATCCTTCACCTCCAACACTTAGGTGGGCTATCTATGATAAATTTCAAGTCTCTTTCCAGGAAATGGATTTGCACGCCAAGTGTCAGGTCTGTTGTCCACCAATGCAGGGACTTTATATGCAGCAAATCAGGAAACCCTTGTACAGTGCAGGCAGCAGAGGAGAGCTAATCACCATGAAGACTGGAACAGCTCCTGACAGCTATTTGTGGACAGATTGCTGATCACACACCCAAAGAAACTTCTGATAAATCCTGCCAAAGGAGGCTGGTAGGTTAACTTTACACTTGTATGCCTTATGCTGGGGCAGATCTGTGGTCTTTTATAGGTGGGAGAGGATCAGCCCTAAAATATAAATCTATTAGTTGTCTATTTGAATTTGAAACAAACCAGCTGTGTGCCTTCACCTAATCTACATTGAACTTGTACTGCTGCATGAAATACAGGCACTAAGGACAGTGGAACTACTATTCTGAAACCAGGTAATTTTTCAAGGTGACAATGACAAAACTTTTGCATGCCCACCTTTTGACTAATTAGCAATCATAGAGTATGGAATCCTTAGCAAAAAGAAAGCAAATTTACATCATCCACTCTGTGGAGGATCCCATCAATAACATATTATGGAATCAAGTCAGTTATGAGGTGGAGGGGTAGATCCACTGTCACTGCAGTTAAAACAAACAAACAAACAAGCAACAAAAAAAACCACAACAAAAAACCAACTCTCAAAAATGAAACCCAAAAAAAGTCAAACTTGGAGGCACTAAAATACAGTTTAAAGTGAGCCTAATCTTATTTTATGATATAAGGTTTCTAAACCCTCCAAATCTCAGATTCTAGAAATTAACCAATGTTGGAAAATCCTGATTTTTTTTCTGTATCTGGAGGACATGAATAATTTCCTGGCAATAGAAAACATTTCAGTACTAGTCTTCTTGCACTTCAGCCCCTTACTCTGAAGAGCAGCAGAAGAAAAAAACATCCTACTTCATAAAGATGTTGTGTAGAGAAGTCTATAAATTATTGAGATCTGTTCTGATACAGAGAGCTCACATATGTATGTGTGTCTGCATCAGAGGTAGCTAGCTAGAATTGATTGCTGCATGAATAAACATTTACAGCTTCAGCCCCTGCAACAGTTATTGTCCCCTCTCTCTCCTCTTGTCTCTAAGTTTCTAAGTTGTCATGTCCTGCATGACTCTTTGCAGACTATATACTGGAAAGGGCAAACTCTTGCTATTCTTCTGTGCTATACACTAAGCCCTTTCTGCCCTCATTACTGTTTGATCTTTTACAAGGTTATCCTGGTATGAATTATAGGATGTAATTAAGGAAGATGTTTTAATCCTTTGCTTTGTAAGTGTACAATCTATTTATACAAGAACCAGCTACTTGATAGTGTGAATTTTGTACAGTCTATAACTGAGGGTGACCAAACCAATTTCTCTGGATAGAATAAATCCTCCTTATCCTCACCCTTCAAACTTCAAGCTGAACTTGATCCAAACATCATTTTCTCCCATTTAGAAAGACCTTCATTCAGTTTTAAGTTTCATTTTCTTGTGAAAATGCTGTGAAATAGATTGTTCTCGTGGTATTTTTGACCAAGAATTGAAGCAGAAAGTACCAGAGATACCACGAGGAAACTCACTCCTGGACTGATCTCCAGGAAAGCTTGCCTGGATAATAAGAATGGAATTCAGGTGAGATTCCTGGGAGAGCCCACAAATGCAAGGCTGCATTTCAAGTGGTAACTACAAAGACTTGTACAAAGCATAATAATAAGAGGTTACACCAGAAAACATAAATCATTGGCGTCTTGAACAAATCATGACTGCATTGATCTAATTTGAAAGATTTCAGATTGTGACAAAAGTTGGGCCTAGATTGCTGAGCACAGGCATTCTGATGTGCTCCACACTTCTCTTTCTCTGACCATTCACAGTGAGTGACATGTTGAGTTTGTAAAGTTAATCTACTCCTGCCCTATGCTGGGGTTTTCTTGTACAGAAACTAAGGCACTTTGAGGCATGACACATGTCCTAGCACTGTTGTTCTCTCATCCTCCAGCTTATACAAACATTGTAGTAACATTTGAATATCACTTCTAAATTCTTGCACTAACATTTAGAAGCATCATCCCCATGCCAGGCATTATAGAGCAACGGGAAGAAAGAACTGTGCCTCCAGATCTTCAATTTGACATAAAAGGGTAAGTCTGAGACAGAGGCAGAGCACTGGGAAGTGGTTGGAAATCCTATCCTTGGCATGTTGCCCAGGCCTTTTTACAACTCCATTTGCACCTATTGTCTATGTTATTCTTTTCTACCTGCACTACTGTGTTATAATGAGGGCTGGGAGTACCCAGGCCTTCATCAGCTCAGCTCTTCAGCCAAGGCTGCAGTGATCTCATCTCTGACAGAGTGGAGTGCAGAAGGATTTATTCGTAAAACACACACACACTATCACACTACACCTTCCATCACATCACAGAAAATTTGTCCCGGATATCCAGAATCCTTGACCCCAGTTGACAGGCCAAAACTGAGTTTGTGGAGCAAGAGTTTGTTATGCTCCTGCTCAAGCCATGACAGAGAGCATGCATGGGCAGAGCTGGGGCCTGATATGCTGCTGGTGAATGCTGAATGTCTGCTGCAGGAAAGAAGGATGATGCAGTGACCTCTACATACCTAAATCCTATAGAAATGTACTCTGGGATAAGTCCAGAGACACACTACTGATTCTGACAGATTTATTCTGGAGGCATAGCTATAAAACTGAAAGCACAAATTGGCCTGACATGTAATCAGCTTTGGGATGAAAGGCACTTTTTAAACTGAAGATGCTATTATTATTATTATTACTATTATTATTATCATTATTTCTTTTCTAGGGCGAGTGAGGCTCATGGCTTTCATCTTCAAGCAGATGGGGAGGATAGAAAGAGAGTGATCTTTTATTTATTTAATGATAGAAAGAAAATAAACAAGATATAAGGATGCTGTTCAAAATAAATATCAGTGGGAAAGGGGAAAAAATAAAGAATATGGAAAGGAAAAAAAAGAAAAAGGAAATAAGAAGCCAAGCAAAACTGAAGTAGATTTGACCTCAAAGGAGCTGAAATTGAGTTAAAGTTTACTAGTGAAGTCAGGTTTCCCTTGGGGAGCAGGCTGCCATTTAAGCCATTTCCTCTCTTTTACTTGTACAGCATAATTCCCCTAATACAGTGCCATAGGTCAAAAACAAAAAAAACCCCGGAAAACAAAAACCAAAAAAACGCTCTGCTACAGCTGGCCTCCAATTCCATTTACTAGCATGAAAAACTTCCCCTCATATAAAAGAGTTTATTATTATTTTGTGGAAAAATTGGCTCCTAAATACTACCTTACCAAGTAAGGTAGGGTAGTCTGAAGCAAAAGCTACTTCCTCAGTGCCCTAGTCCCTGACAGATTACAGTCATGAAGCTGCTGCCGACTCACTCTGTGCCTTTTAGTCTGAATTCCATGCTCAAAAAAAGGTGCTCTCAGTGTTAATTTCTATAAGGTGGCTGTTATTTTTGACTTTTCTCCACCTTTCCCTGAATCATGTTTTCCCCCTCCTTTCCACCCCCAGGCCCTTCACACAAACCTATCTCTTTCGTTGAGTTGAAAGCCCACACAAACTGGTGACTGATTGGACTCTGCCAGAGGCATAATTAAGGAGCTTTTAGAGCCTACACTGATAATGAAAGAAAGGAGCAAACTGGCACTAATCAAAAAAACAAATAAACAAAAACATACCAGAAAACTCCAGCTATGGTACTTGACAGTGCCACATTAACAGCAGGTGATAAGGAAGCTTCAGACAGAAGAGTGATTTTTGAGTTGATGGTGCCCCTTTAAAGACACACATGGAGACTATATATCCCACTGTGCTGGTATCAGCTTCATTTTTCCTTGCCTTCCCTGCTCTGATAACCAGTTTGCTGCTGCCACACCACAACCCCTTCCAGAGCTTTTGTGAGTGCGACTATCTTCAAACACTGGTATTGCTTTTTGAGGCTGACAGGGTATGATAGGTCAGGAGGTGGAAGACAGGGTTGAGCCAGAGGTGGGGTTTGTTCTACCTGAGGTGGTTGGACAGTTTTTTATTATGGAAACAGCAACCCTGAATTCCTTGCATCCCAGAAGGAGCTGGGGACTAGATTAAAAGACATGTCTACAATCACCTTTTGCTGTATTTCAATACTTGTTGGAAAAGGAAATTTTCTGAAACATCCACACTGCATGAGAAAATATTCTAACCTGTATGTCCTTGATAAATGCATCTAATTTGTCTTCTTTTGGGTTAACATATTTTTTCTTTAGCTAAGATTCCCTCTAACGTTGGCATGAGCATATTAAAATCAAAACCCTATTTATTTAAAGCCAAAGAGCCAGCTTCGGCTTCTCAGACATTTCGTTAGAGCAGCTCTTTATGTTCTATTATTCCTACCAAGTATTTCTTTATTGGTTAGGCTGAAATATAGTTTCAACTAGAGGGTCAGTAATCCTGCCATTTTTGAACGGAGGGCTACAAAACCACAAAGTCTTGGGCTAAGAAAGTGAAAAGAGAACAAAAAGTAAAGGAGTATTGCTTATCTTTCTTTATGCCTCTCTAAAAAGCACGTGTTCTCACAGCATTTCAACATAGGACCTGGGAAATCTCTGAGATCCCATACACCTAAAAACAAGGCAGATTTCCAAATCCTGAGTGTTCTTGCTGTCAGCTTGTTTGCCTGTGTAATGGGAGCAATAATATCAATAAACTTGTGATTATCCCCAGAAAGTCAGGCACTGATGGGTCCTCTTGCTGCCCTGAGCTGGTGGTTCAGTAATGGCCATTCCCCACCTCCAGCTGGAGACAGGGGAATCTAACTGCAGCTGGAACTCTCTGATAGCTGCCAGCTAATGGCAATCTTGCTTGTGTACATTACCTTCTTCCTTGCAACTTTTCTATTAACCTTGGGAAAAGAGGTGAGCTGGAAGAAGGCTTAATTTGATGTCCTATTTACAATTTACGAAGACATCACAGTCGTACCAATGAAACAAGTAAGATTTTACATGTAACTGGGGTCAGACTTACAGCTAGCAAAGCCACTAGCTCTGATAGATAAAAACAACAGACTAAACACCGGGTTAAGTCACCCTTCCTGAGACATAGAAAACATTTCTCATCCATCTGAGGTTTATACTGTTTAAAATCAGAGATACTCTTCTCCTTTTGTTATGTCATCCTACCTTGATTAAAAGTGAGGACCTGAAACAGGGTAGAAAATTCAAGGCTCTCTATCCTGTACCAAAAGACTGGAATTAGTAGGTGTTCTGCCATTAGAGACTTCAGGGTAAAATGAAAATTAAAATTGGCCATATTGAAATGATTTTGCAGGGTACAATTTGAATAAGGAGACTCTAAGGTATTTGGGAGGAATTCAAGCCTGTGGCCAAGGTTCAATATTTAGGTTCATGCTGTACCTGATCTAACAGCTGGAGTGCATCTAAAAATCCAGATCACACAGCTGATGACTCAGTATATGCTTGATTTGGGCAGTATCCAAGAACCCTCAGAAGTAAGTTTTCTCAGCTTTTCACCGAAAAATCTACAAATTTTTGCAAAGAATTTTATAATAAGGCCAGCATGTCTTCTGAAATTTCTGATATTTTCTTTTGCAATACTTCAATTCATTATTTTCTGTTTTGGTTCAAGTTGGTAGTTAGCAGCCAAAACACACAAATGATAATGACATTCTGTGGCCCTACCTAACAAAAATTTCATTTTGAGGCTTTGGGGTAGTGTTTTTTGCTTACTGGTTTCTCTCAAACAGAACACCAATTGAGAATCATAGCTGGAGCACACAGACTCAAAACAAAGAACAGAGAGAGGTTCCTCCCACAGAGCAGAGTTGCACTTAATACCAAAAGGTATTGTGGACATTTAAAGACTTTATGACTTCAGAGGGTAACTGGGAAAACTATTGGAAGAAAAAATTGCTGAAGACTATGAAACATGGAGATTCCATATTTGACTGCACAACTCCTGGAGCTCCAGCTTATAAAAGAGTGTGATGGAGGTGGTATCAGTAGTATCACCTCACTCGTTATATGGTTTAGAAGTATTCTTTATTGCTATCTGCCATAGGCAGAACTTCAATCCAACCCAGTAAGTCTGTCAAGTAAGTACTGGGAAGGAAAAGAGGGAGAGAGAGAAAAAAATTACTCTGTGCTTACAGCCTTGGGTAAAAAATTAACCCTGAGTATTCAAACTGCCATCATGTTCCAAAGCCAAGGACCACTCCTCATTACTCATGATTTGTAATAACTGACTGATGGGGTCCCTACAGCTGCACTATTCACCATGTTTCTTTGTCACACAAGAAAGAGCAACAAGATTTGGACCTTCCCTGTGTACAAAGGTTTCTAAGACTCTTTCAGGTGACTTTCTTCCAGGTAGTGATTTGTGGTTTCCCAAAGTAACTAAGTGAAATATCAGAGTTTTGATTAATTTTCCTTTTAGATTTTTTTTCCCCCTTTTTTTGATTATGGAATTCAGAAAAAAACCTGTGAGCAGTGAGAAGGAGGATGGTGAGGGAGAAAAGAAGTAGCCTCGAGCTGCACTAAAAAAGTCAGTCTCCTTCCTTTGGTTCCTTTGACACCAGCCCACTCAGGTTTAACTGTGTAAATTTGTGTCTGAAAAGAATGCAGAAAGCTGCTCCTTCTTGGTTCCTGTTTGCATGAACACAAAATATTCGATGTTGCTCTTTTAAGATGACCATGTTTTACACAAGATTTTAATACAGGTGTCCAACAAGGTAAAAAATAGTGACCCTTTGAAATGGAAAGATTAACATTTTTATAGATAGGAAAGGAAAATCGGCAACCTGAAGTGGAGCATGAGAATTCTATCTTGTTTTGTATTCTTTTATTTTTTTTTACTACAAATAAGGCGTACGGATTGCAAAAATGAGACTACCCCATTAGAAAAAAATAAGTCTTTTACACTATTTTCCAGTTTAAAGCTGCTTGCAAGTAGCACTCAGGATCATCCAAGAAAAGTCTGACTCACTAGTTTTTCAATTTAGTTTGTTAATAGCCTGCCTTTCATAAAAGCATCAAGCACAATAACAAAAATACCTAAATCAATAGGATGATGCAGCAATGCCTCACAGAGATGATATTTTTGAAATAAATATATACCATTCAGCCTGGCCTGCTTGACATCAAATTTATATACTCAATAAGAAAGCATAATTAATGGTCCCAAACTGTATTTTCTTTCACCTATTTCACATCTCAAGAAGCCGAGGATTTTGTCAGAAAGACAGGGGAAGGCAGAATGGAGAAAGTGTTCCATTCATAAATGAAATGAAACCATTAAAAATTACTTTCTCCCCAGCTCCCTACCAGTGTCTCCTGGGGACTAGTGTGTATTTTATTAAGAAACAGAAGTGTGAAATGTGCTTGCATTTCACAGGGTCCATAGCCAGGTGATTTATCTTCTCTTTACTCTGCCAGCTCCATTCCCTATTGGTATCGACACATCTGTACTCAGGTCCACCCTATCTACCTCTGTCCACCATGTGGACCTACTATCAAATTTAATTAGCTATGTTGATTTTTCAATGTTATCTAAAGCCTTCAAAAAAGAAAAAAAAGCAGATTGTACAATGTGAATTGTAGAAGAAGGAAAATATGTTGCATACGAGACTGTTTTTTGAATTAAAAGTAGTTTGGTGCTTAACTGACTTAAAAGGTTTTGCAGGTCTCCCTGTTCAGTGGGGAGGAAATTGAAGTGTGGAAAGTTGACTGACATTGTGTGTCTTCAGGCAGCTCAAATAAGAGCCTGGTGTCAAGTCCTCCTTTTCAGACAAAACACAGAGACCAGAGTTAAAGTCATTGACTAAACAGCAGATGTAAAAACGTGCTATCATTTAGCTCTTCACATCTTTTCCACCAGGTGATTACCCCTCCCAGAGCAAAGTCAGATAATGTGGTCAATTCCTGGCTGCACGAAGACCCACTGTAGGTTTCACAGGAGGTGACACAGGACTGTGGTTTTTCAAGTCTGTCAAGTAAGCACAGAGCTGTGAGTTGGAGGGCAGAGCCACAGGCTCATCCTCCCTTCTCCCACTCTACTGTGGAAGTTTGGGGAAGAGGAGGGTCAGGCACTAATCTTTCCTCTCTGGTGACCAGTGACAGGACCTGAGGAAATGGCCTGATTTTGTATCAGGGGAGGGTTGTATTGGATACTAGGAATATGTTCTTCACCCAAGATTGGCTGGTCACTGGAACAGGCTGCCCAGGGAAGTCGTCACAAATCTAAGCCTGAAAGAGTTCAAGAAGCATTTGGACAATGCTCTCAGAAAAAAGGGTGTGATTCTTGATGTGTCCTGTGCAGCTCTAGAACCTGAATTCTCCAATAATCCTTGGGGAATTATTTTAATCTAAATTTTTTATTGTAATTTTCAAATGCCAATTAATCAAACACAATGAACAGTCTTATGGTAAGAATCTGCTTTAAGTCAAGGAAAATTGAGCCACTCAAATATTCGTCATTCATTTGTGCAGAAATGCACAAATTCTAGGAGATTTCACTCCTAGTCCTTTCCATGAGTATGATACCTGTTTTTATCTTGTGGTAAAAAATCATAGCATAATAAAATAAATTTAAGTTCTTATTCAATTTTCGTTTATCCTGGGGAAAAAAAAAACCAACAAAACAACCAGCATACACAAACACACACACACACACACACAAAAAAACCCAACAACAAAACAAAACAAAAAAACCAAAACAAACAAACAAACAAACAAACAAAAAAACCACAAAAAACCCCCACAAAACCACAACACCTCAGTATTCCCAGAGGCTCGTGCCTGAGGAAAAACGAAATTATCAGAAAAATACAAGAAGGAAGGTCTTTAAGATTTAGTCTTATATTTTATCACTGAGCAAATGTTGATTTTTATTTTTCTTTTTCCTCTCTTCTTCTGTTTCTGCAGCATTGTCCCAATACCTCGTTGATACCAAATATAGCAACTCATTCATTATCCTGAATATCTTCTGAGCCAAACTCCACCCATAAATAGGGCTGCACTGACTCATAAATCTCTGTGGCTGGGTGCCTGAAAATGCATGTAGAATCCACCACTGGGTTTGGACATAATAAATAATGAAAAATGAGTCATGGTAGTTGCCATATTTGTAATGAATTGTAGCTTTGCAAAAGAGACAATGGGAGCTATCCTGAAACTTGCAAGATTAGATACATCTACTTTAAAAGGGCTTATTTATGATAGAGTGAAATAGTTTTTGCAGAATTTTCCTTGTCACATAATGACTTAAAACCAACCCAGAAGAAGTATCACAAAAATAAAATAATAATAATAATTTAAAAAGCTGTTACACCTCTGTCTCTCCTAAAGAGAATATAATTAAATTTGAGTCTCCATAATAGGCTACACATTTTCCCTTATCAGGAGTAAAAATATCCCATGGGATAATATTAGTCTGATGAGGCTTTGGCTTTGAAGGGAGAATATTTTCATCTCCATACAAATAGGAGGTTTACATTATGTTTTTTCTTCAGATTTTATTTCTCTATTAAAAACAGTTTATGTACACAGCATCACAAGCAAAATGAAACACCTTAATAAATCAACACAGAAAGTTCAGTTTAACTTCTCTTTTTTTTAATGGCACTGTTTTCGTCTTAAAAAAATCATCATCCTGCAGAACATTTTCTGAAATCTTATGGGTTGGCTAAAGATCCAAAACTGAGCAATAATTACACAGCTAAATGAATAAGTCAGAATAACATAATACACAGAATAACTGTGACTGCTATTTTAATCTGGTTCTACTATATATTTCCAATGAAGACTTAAAATAACGATATAAGTGTCATTAAAATGCCATCAGTTACAGTCACTAAACTATAGTATGTGATGTACTGCTTTATTTTTCTATGCTGTGTCTTTCATATTGTGCTGTGGCAAGTGTTGACTTTTTAATTGCAATTGCAGTATGTCATCTAATTGGGCGATATTGCAGTAAGGAAGAAGCTTTCCCTGAATCCAGCTGGGATTTAATTACCCAACACAAAAACAGCTGAAGTCCATGGTCTTTACCATGAAGAAAGAATGGGAGAAAGCAATCTTGGATGGTCTATGCTTTTATCTGAAAATTAAAATTCAAGCTCTTTCATTTTAAAATAAATGTTTGGGAGATTGCCCCTATCTTTGATAAGAACTAAGGTGTTATATTTCAGAAGTCAATGTTTGTATGAAAATATGGAGTTGTAGTTACCATATTTTCATTTAGATTAGTTATGCTACCTAAACCAGAATGTGTTCCCAAAGTCAGTTAGTTGAACTCTCAGAAGGTAGTGCAGGGTACCTGATTTCAAGTCTTAGTTAATAATCACCTGATTCAGAAGCCAGAAGAATTAAATCTATAAATCTATCTGAATTTTGAAATGCAAAGTTACAATGGCACCCGCCTAAACACTTGAGACAAATCACCATCCTACAAAAGACAAAGAATTCCTGAAATCCCAGACAGGCCAAGTTTGCATGTTCTACATGAGTGTGATTTTAACTTCGGGCATAACAACCAGAAGCATCCACATTCTAGGCCCTGAGCAGAAGAAGAGGCTAATAATTATAGCACTCTTAAAAAGCAAAAGTACAAGGTTCAAGTACAAGGTTGCTTCTCTCCTTTTTCCCATTGCAGGAGAGAAGTTTAGTTAATTGAGGGAAGTTTGAGATTGTTAATCAGAATTAACTGAAACATCAACTTGGAAAGAATAATTTAAAAACCTTTGTGAATGTCCTACCTTACAGTTTAGGTGGTCTTCCATATCTATGCACGCAAAAGAAACCAGACTAACCCATCTGAGGCCTCTTTGAGGGATTTTCTTACGTAGACAGCAGTTCATGTCCTTCTTTAGAAAATATAACTGATTTCATTGATCACCACAGAATTCCTAGCAAGTGATCTTATAGGTATGGGAAGCTAGCTGGCCATAAAGATCTTTGTCTGAAAATTATAAATTATAAATTAGTTTGGAAGAGACCTTCTGAGGTCATCTAGAACCACTTTTTGTTCTAAGCTGTAGTGTCCTGTCCATCCTGAAGCTGCACTGTTAGACTGACTCCGTTCCATGTTCATGTCCATCCTTTGTCTATGGGGAAGCAACATCCCAAGAAAATCCTCTCTTGTGCCAACTGGTGGGGAATGATTACTTCTCCAGGACTGCAAGGTCCACTGCTGCTGACGAAACACAGAACACAGTTAACTTCATCTGTGGAAAGGCACCCTTGCAGCTGGTGTTCAAGTTTTGTCCATCAGGAGCTCTCAGGTGCTGCGGTGTTGGTTTATACCTAGTCAGCACCCAGCTGATATGTGGGGTTATTTCCTCTCAGATATGATGGCAAGACAGACAGGGCAGTGGCCTCCACTACAAAGGGCACAGTCCCACAGTGCCCAACCAGGGAGAATGTCTAGGGAGGGTAACCAGGCTGAGGATATCATCCAGTGGTCACCAAACAAGTTCCCAATGCTGAGATAAATCCAAGGAAAATAAGCAATCCAGGATCAGGATGAGAGCTGGAGACAGTAACCTGGGTCAAAATCATGTCCCCTGGCAGCCAGTAGTGTCCAAGACAATGAGACATGCCTGACATCAAGCTGGGGAGTCAGGTTTGTAGGTCAGCATTCAGGAGAGGGCCAGCATTAACAGGGGGCACACCCAGGCATGGGCATGGCTGCCACACAGTGTAACAGAGGCCCCACAGCTCAGATGAGCTTCAGGAGCCCTGCATTAAAAGCAAATTTCAAGAACAGGGACCCCCTGAAGATGCTTCACACAAATACTCTTCCACAGCAGACTCAACCAAAATTAGACACTTGAGTCATATCAGAGAGCAGTCCTTAAGAGTGGATATCCAAACTAAAAGGAGAGGAGAACAATCTCAGGGTACTGGGATATCTGAGCACAGCGATCTGTAAGGCAGCATATTTGGTGTAAGTGCAAATAATTGCCCAGAGACTTCCTTGAAACTCCTCAGTTGTGTCTGATGTCTGATTTCCAGAAAACAATTTTAAAACCTAGGATCTTATCAGGAGAGTTTATCTGAGAAATAAATCCTTTACAATTTCTTTAATGTTTGTTAAATATCTCACCTACTGGCTATGCTTCAGGGGTGTTTTAATTGGTAAGACAGGTTTTTGCTGCCGTTTTCTTTTTGCCTGTGTCTACAGGCAATTTTGAGCTAACAAGTTATAAGGGAATATCCTGAATTTAGATAAAATTCCCTAATCTGTAGGTTTCTCCCTTTCCACTTTACCCTTTAATTCCAAAGTGCAGTTTGGGAAGTTGACTTAAAGTTTTTCATAACTCAGTTGTCTGTCTGTCTTGTTTGGCATGATGATAAATGGAGAACATCTTGGTGTGTTGGACTTATATGGCCAGGTTTTGGTAACAGGGGGGCTATAGGAGTGGTTTCTGCAAGAATCTGCTGGAAGCTTCACCCGTGTCTGGTAGAGACAATGCCAGGCAGCTCAAGGATGGATCTTGCAATGGTCAAAGATGGACCAATTAGAAATGGTAGTAAGCCCTCTGTCATAAGGTCTGTATTTAAGAATAAAGAAGAAAAAATTATTACACAAATTTAATTGCACCCAGAGAAGAGCAGGGTGAGAGCATGTGAGAGGAGCAGCCCTGCAGACAGGCAGGGCAGTGCACAAGGAGGGGCAGGAGTTGCTTCAGGCTCTGGAGCTCAGATTCCCCTGCAGCCCCTGGAGCAGCCCATGCTGAGGCAGCTGTGTCCCTGCAGCCCAGGGAGGGCACAGGGGAGCAGAGATCCACCTGCAGGCCCTGGAGGAGCCCAGGCTGGAGCAAATTTCCTGGTAGGATTTGTGAACTCAGAATGGCAACTTC